>JAGDQP010000179.1:79402-126373 GCA_022664845.1 Lepisma saccharinum
CGTTTTACCTGAAGAAGGCTAAAAATTGATTTTGGTTTGAAATGATGCGAATACTTTCGCTATTTTAAAAAGCCTAGAGGTTCATCACAATTGTTACTCTAACAATAAGAAAACTGTTCTGCTGCAGCAAATACGTGTAGGTATATGTAATTCCAAGGGTTTAAGATTAATGTACATAATTTATTGTGTACTGTTCTGGTAGTCATTCCGAAGAGGCTTAAATAATTTTCTAGAGAGTTCAAATGTAGTATTTGTTGGTTTCTTTCACAGTTGTGCTACTGCTCATTTGTCTCCCGAATTATATATTTTGTATGATTATCTGATGTGTCCAGCTGCGCACGTGTTTTGTCGAACAAATATGGCGTTCGCTTTTTTAAATATTTATTTACTTTTACTTTTGATTTGAACTCGCTTTTATATTATTGAGCTACGCACTTGTACTATTTGATTGCATATAATTAAACAGCAGCATAATCCACGGTAATGGCTAATGGTAAATGTTATCTTCGTAACTTGCAGTTCTTGGTAGGTGTGATATGGGCGTTAGTAGGTCATTTTATAATCTTTTTTTGGATTTTTGAGTGGTAACGTCCGGAAATTACCGAACTTTCCTAGGAGTGCTTAAGGACAGTACAGCTTATTTCAACTAGGCCATGTACAGAGAGGTTTTGTTTTATCGTAGTAGTGCTGTTCATTATGTTTTGTTTGAAGCACTAAAACTTTTGTTTACTGAAGAACCTTTGTTGCAATATTTGTTTATGGAAGCTGAGTGGAATTTTATTCTTTTAATTTTTATTTTCTTAAATATTTTTTGTGTATATTTGTTTTATAAGGAGTTGAGCAGCCCCCATGGTGTTTAAGCTGTTTTTGTGCCGTTAAACCACCCCTATATTTTGGGGCAAGTTTGCCGAGTTTCTATGAGAGTATTAATTGTTCGACCCAGGCAGGAATCGACTTGTGTTTTCATTGCTTTGCTTTGTTGGAAATTATAGTATAAATAATATATCCCTTCAAGGGGTACATGCTGTTGTTGACCTGGGTACAGTATTCGACAACAAACTTACGTTTACTAACCAGATACTGTCAATAAGTTCTTCCGCTAATAGGCTTCTAAGGCTTATAAAAATAAGGTGTCTTCAATTTTCCGACTTGCACTCACTTTTGTGCATTTGTCAGGACTAAACAAAAATAATGCAGCGTAGTTTGGAATCGTCGTTGCGTTGTACACATTCGAACGCTAGAAAGGTTTCAAATGTCAGTCCTAAAATTGGTGTGCAGTATTCTTTTAATACCATATTATTCAAACTTATGTAATAAATACTCTACGCTATTAGGGATGAGAACACTTTCTAGAAGAAGTGCGTATCTGGACAAAGTGTTTCCAAAAAATAATTCGTGGCGATATCAACTGTCCTCAGTACTATCTGTAGTTCGTGTTAACGTCCCTGTGAGAAAACTAAGGAATTGTGCTCCTTACTGACTAAATACGCTTCTACAGAGTCCAGTAAACACTCTCCTATTAAGCATTTGTGTTGGCTAGCTAATGCAACATTGAGATACGGTGTCTCTGCTTTTAGATACATTTGTTAAATTTCTGTGCACGTTTTTACCATCTACGCTCACTATATTGTTCACAATTGTATTTATAATGGTTTTGCTCTTGGGTATCTGTTTATTGATGTTTATTCTTTGTCATTTTATTATTATTATTTTATTATGTTATATAATTTCTTTTGTACTAGTCAACTTACGATCTCACTTGTAAATCAAAAATCAAATCGAACAGAAACGAATGAGAATGCACCTCTGTAAGGAAAACTTTGCTTATTTAAGAAATCCAACTGTTTTTCAGTAGCGTACACGTATGAACGTAAGTAAATAAGTTTGTCAATATGTATGTCTTTCAGTCGGTATGTCCTCCCCCACTTAGAACTTAGAAACTACAAGTCCGACAGAGATTATACACTGTTGGATTCGTTATGATCTTAAACGGTGGGGAAAATTATTACCTTGGCTCTAAAACTGACAAGTCGTTTTCATTTGGTTAGTTTTCTCCATGTTTCCTATCAATTTTCATATGGTCTGGCCCCCATACACCTCTGTAAAAACCAGTCACACAGAGACGACTCATACACCATTGAACTCGTTATGATCTGAAACGATTAGGAAAACTATGACTTTGACTCTAAAATTGGCAGGTCCTTTTCAATTATCGTTTAGTATTTTCCATTTGTGCCCCTCCTAAATCTCAGTAACTGCAGGTCCGACAGAGATGAGCCATATACTGTAACGTTGGGTTTGTCATGTCCTGAAACGGTGGACACAATTATGAGTTTGACTCTAAAGCTGGCAGGTCCTTTCCAATAACTTTGTACTCTCTATGTTGTATTCCTCCTAGATTTAAGTAATTACCAGTCAGTTATCGTTGAAATTGTCTCAATGTGATCTTTTAAGAAACGAGTAGCAGCAACAGCTAACCTATTCTTAACTACCATTAAGACCCAAAACCTACCCCTAAATACAAAATTAAATTTACAAAAGGTTCTGATATCCGAATCCAAAACACTCCGTGTCAAAAACAAAGCAAGTTTCCAAGCAGTTCAGAAAAAGAGAGATGTTTCAGCATATGGAAATTTTGATATACAAACTGTCTAAGTTCTTTCCCAAGTAGTTCTCATATCGATTTAGATAAGTTTTATGGAACAAATGAAATTTTATTATACTGCTTACATGACTGGGATTGTTTCAAGAACTTGACCAAATGGTCTGGAATTTAATGGAACAGTATAGTTTTTTTAGCAAGTGCCAATAGAATTACCAGAAAGTTACATTATAAACCTTACATTAAAAACATATTATGCTACATTTTCTTAGATTCACTTTCAAGGATTACATAAAATATTGCTCGATTACATCAAATTTTAGTAATATTAAAATTTAAACTAGGTTAATGTCTGGCTTGAAAAGCACCTAACATGCATTCTAGAGTTAGAAGAGAAAAAAATCCAAAACCTTAGATAAGACCCTTGAAGAGCGTGTTACCATACTGATTCCATTTATACCTACTACTTGCTTTGAAGGTTTGTTACAATTGCTTTGCAACTATTAGTTTCCTGATGCACTGATTTCTTGAGAAGCTGATTACCTCTTTGATGATCTGTTCGTTATATCACATACTGTCCCCCATATATATATATTTATCATTTGAAAGTGGAATGTACCCCACGGTCTTCAATTTCATCCTGGAGTATAACTGTAACAATTGCAAAACTGAAGTATCTAAAATGTGTTTTAAAGTTATAAATTGAATATTAACGAATGTTGGGTAACATTCATTTAATTCGATGTAGAAAATATTATTTCTTCGGTAAACAAATTATTCTAAGTATAAAAGTATTTTCAGAATATAAACAATCGTTCTATAGTGTAATATTGAGAAGCCAAGGTGGTAAATTCATCTGAAGCAATCTTCATGTTAACAAATGTTATTACAACTGTTACCAAAGAATCGAGTATTTACAACTAACAAGGGTATTTTTAACATATAGTATAAACGGAAGTCTTGCAGTATAGTTATTGCTCTATGTTTTGACGTCCATGTTTAAACAACAATAATGAGATTAGAAACGAGCTTTCCTGTTCATTTACATGGTATTGCGTTGGTTATTGACGTTCAAATATCATATTGATCCTTTCGTACATAGAAAATATCTGCGAGGGATATGAACTTGAATACACATTACACAAGTATCAAATTATTATTATATCTACTAATTGTGTATAAAAGTGAGATGAGTTACGAGTAACGGTATGATACACGGAGTCTAGTATAAATGAGAATGTATTACATACAAGGTCTACCATAATAATGATGATTACATAGAATGATAGAATGTTCGTAATTTGTCATGTTACACTACAACTAACCTAGTATCTAAATATAAAGTAATGTTACTTTTTATATGTTTGCCTTTCATTGGGTAGACTAATGTTGATAGTTGGATGTACATGAATGTGTACATGAATGTAAGTGACCCTAACCCACACAAAGGATCTCAAACAGCTGTATATATATTTCAAAATACGACTTCCATTTATCTGAACCGAATTCATTTTTCTGTTTGTAATTCATATAGTATTTGGTACTTTGAAAGTTTTCTCGACTTCCTATCCTACACCCGAATGTGAATCCTGAAGAAACCAAAAGAAGATTATGGGAAACATCTATAATTTCATGTAGTTTAAATATACGAAAAGGCCGTAAATCAATTCAATCAAAAATTAAATCCTTGCGAGGAAATAATTGTATTTGCAATTACAATCATGGTTACAATTGTAATTATGTTCACAACCGCAAAATTAAAAGAGCTGCAATAATTATAATTGAGGTGGCAGCCGGAAAATAAATCCATAGGTATATGGGTCCTTTTTCGGGAGAATGTTTAATTCGATGTCCCATATTGAAATCTACTTGCGTATAAAGTTTTGTTACAATATAATGTAAACAGAGGACAGAGTAGCAAGTTGAATGACAGCATCTATATGGCAATGATATAAAAATCAAACTTTCAGTCATTGTTTTCTCGAAAGGTAACTTCTGTTTATTGGCCCATTTTCTGGGTACCGCCTTAATTAGAGTATCCTTCGAATTTAATGAAAGTCGCAAGGCTGCAAGGACCAGCAATGAAAAACGATCTCGGTAGAGTATACTGAAGTCAATAGTTATAATTTCTACCTGTTATATGGCTCTTCCTTTGATAAGTTGTCTCACCAGTTTTAATGAACTATGTATATGTAAGAAAAGTGATGATTGTTTCACTCGCTTTTACGTTATTTACGAGGTTGAACGATTCGAAATATTAGGATATTCATCACTTGTTTGTGAATCCTAACTGCCACAGGAATTAATGGTAACACTCTACCACACAGGTCCTCCATGTTGGAACACTAGTATGCTTGTGATTTTACACAAAGCCGAAGAACATAAAATGTTACCATTTGTGATCTTAACAATAAGTATTTTAGCAGAATGTTGTCAAACATATTTGGCTGTATTAGTTACTTGTCAGTTTCTTATGTTTCCTTAAGCGTCAAAGTGTTGATATAGTAATAAAATAATATAGTTATATAAGTGTTTTATGAGCTTTTTAACGATATATTATACAGTATATATTACAATTTAATTATTTATGTTTGTGGAGGTTTAGACCGCCGTAAGAACGCGGTTTTTAGATTGATTATTCTTAACTGGATACCATTTTGTATTTTGTAATAAATGAAAATACAACTCGTATATGTTAGACAATTTCTTAAGTTATTCGCCTTCTGAGATGCCTAGAGTAAAGCTATTAAAGCGATATTTGAAACCTCTAAATCTCATAATACAAAATCTATGGCGTGTGCCCTTGTAAAACTGTATATTATGGGCATTTGGATTACAATTCCACGGTTAGAGTAGCGACCTTTTTGCTATCAGCGCACCATAGCACATGTAAGATAAATTGACCAATTCCATACAATAATCTGCAATGTTGTGGTACGTTTACTTTGTACAATTAAAAATAACAATGGTATAATAAGATGCAGGTGCCATATGAATTTAAATTCAATATTTACTGACTGACTCATTATAGACTGACATTTTTTTTTCACAAAATACGTTCATAGTGCCAACAATTAAAGATAATATATTAAATGTAGTTACTCAGTAGAACTACAGTTAATATGTTCTCATTAATTGTTTGCACTGACCGTACTTTGTGAAAGAAAATTGGGAAGACTAGTAAGTCAGTCTAACTAGTAAGTCAGCTGGTCTTCGAATATTCTATCAACGTTTAAGCATGTTTATACAATTTTGTTGTTCTTTGCCCTCTTTGATAAGATATAAATTATGAGACTCTCAAATTCGTTTACACCTTGCTATAAGTACTCTATTAGTAATAGTGTATTTACAGTTCTATTTATTAGTGTCATCGTAAACACGAACAAATTGTCCATTGTTAACTTACCAAAATAACAGTCTTTTAAAATGAAACGTTTGGGTAGATCTGAATTTATTATATATGAAAGAGAAAACGTATTGGAGAGAATAATAAGTGTTTGTGGGTTTAGTGTTTGATTTTGCGTGAAACAGGGGCTTAGGTTTTAGTTATTATTAATCGAATGACTAACTTTCTTCTTACTTAAACAAAAAATATGACTAAACTTTTTAAGAGTAGAAGAGACCATTATAAAAACACATATATTATGGATTTTAAATCAAACCGCATAAATATATTAGATCAATGTCTCAACAAGCCATGTTCTTATGTGCATTTTAAAATTCGTCTTCTGTATTTTTTACCTGATACCTGATAAAAAACCTTCAATATTTTTGCTTTTCTTTGAACAAGTAATGCATATTTACAAGTTGCTCCTAATTTCACATGATTAAATTTGGTATTTATATTTGTTTTCATTATTATTAAAAATTTCTAAACATAATTCAAATTTATTAAATACGAAGCAATAGGAAATGAGAGTAGTAATCAACAACTTAAAATCTAGCAATTTCCATTGTAAACGTTTCTCTAGTACCTGAACTGCATATTTCATCAGATTTCGCACTAGTTGCTCAGCTTCCTACGCCGCGAATCAAGGGAAGAAAGGATTTTTCTTACATGTAATATATTGCATTCACTTAGTTTAAATCACTTTACTGCTGAGTTTCTAAAAAGGAGCTTACATTGTGGTTTCAGTGAAATATGTTAAAAAGTAAAATAATTTAATTTTATTTCAACATTGTTCTGACATGAAAAAAGCTTATGTAGAATAAACATATTAGCTGAATTGACGTCTTTTTTCTTAGTTACATTTTATATTAAATTTCTACAGAAAAGAAGTGCCAGCAGCAAATATTAATTCTCAGTTTTTAAAAATATTCTTCATTTACGCTTCCTTGAAAACGTTACCGGTACATGTTCATTTCTTAAACTAAATTTTATTTTCAACACTTGATGTTCTTTTTTCTTTCGCAATCTCTATTTTGAGAATAATGGAATGGTTAAATTGATTTTAGAACATATGTATGTTATTTACAAGAATTAACATTCTCTTTACGTTATAGACACAAAAGAAGTCAGTAAATCCAACTCAGTGTGTTTGGCAAAAAAAATTAAAGGGAATGTACGTTTGACGCTAGTTGCGTATCATTCCACACAATACTGGCAGTTTGCATAATTATACAATATGTCAAATTAAATAAAAGTAAACTATGCTTTCGATATATTACACTAGCAATCTATATATTTAAAAAAAAATGCTAAAACTTTGGCCAGTCCGTCCGGACTTTACACTGGACCGATTTTCATCAATCTTTTTTTTTTTTAATATCCGATTTAACACGTTGATGAGCCATCAATAAACAGTATTCCTCTTTGTCAAGCTTGAACTGAGGGAGAAGTGTTTGAGTGTTTTCCCCTATGTATTCTTTATGGGGGAATATTTATTATATTTCTCATAAATTTTGTCCAGCCCGACCGGCCGTTCTACTGTACCGATTTTGCTCATTCTTTTTTAAAATTTGCGGGTTTATACGTAGATAAATCATCAGTAAATCGCATTCCTTTCTGCCAAGTCTCAACTAAAGGAGAAGTGTTTGAGTGTTCTTCTTTGTCCAGTCCGTACGGCCGTTCTATTGGACCGATTTTGATCAATCTTTTTTTTTAATATCCAGCTTAACACTTAAAATAAACATCAAGAAAACGGATTAGTCTATGTCAAGCTTGAACTGAGGGAGAAGTGTTTAAGTGTTCTCCCCTATGTATTCCTCTCACAAGCTTTGTCCAGTCCGTTCGGCCGTTCTACTGGACGGATTTTGATAAATCCTTTTTTTAAATATCCAGCTTAACACTTAAATTAAGCATCAAGAAACCGCATATCTCTCCGTCAAGTCTGAACTGAAGGAGAAATATTTGAGTGTTCTCCCTTTGTACAGTCCGTCCGGTCGTTCTACTGGACCGAGTTTGATCATTCATTTTTATAAATGTCCCACTTAACATGTAAATGAGGCATCACGAAACAGTATTCTTCTCCGTTAAGTCTCAACTGAAGGAAAAGTATTTGAGTGTTCTCCCCTATGTATTCCTTATGGGGAATATTTATCATATTTTTTCACAAACTTTATCCAGTCCGTCCGGCCGTTCTACTGGACAGATTTTGATAATTATTTTTAAAATATCCGGATTAGCACGTAGATGAGCCATCAATAAATTGCATTCCTCTCCGTCAAGTGTCAACTGAAGAAGTGTTAATCCAAAATGGCCGCTCAGAAAGGTGTTTTCAAAACCACTGAAACTAGAGAAACGAAATTTGGTATTAAGATGTACCAGCACGAGTAGGTCACGATAATATAAGAAAACGTTAAAAAAAAAGTCGCCATCTTAATCCAATAATGTCCGCCGAAAAAGTAATTTTCCAAACCACTGAAACTAGAGAAACGAAATTTTGTATGAAGGTGTACCATCACGAGTAGACAACAATAAATGTATCAAAACTCCTCTATGGGCTCGCAGGCTCCGAGGAGTATGGAGGTAGATCTTTATCATGGATGCGCAGTCCCTCGGAGAGTATGATTACGATAAAGGGGACGCAGCTCCCAAAACTCCCGAAGTTAGGGGCGCAACTCGCCACGAGGAATCGAGTAGTCGTGACACCCCAATGACTGTTGTCAACATATTTAATACACCCCGCACCAGTAGGCGGGCAATAAATTTTTAAATTTCAATGTGGGTTGTTGTAAATAAAAATATGGAGGTTCAATGTATTAAATCATTATAGTAGTATCTGGCAGGAGTATTATAATAGTAGTAGTAGTAGTGGTAGTAGTAGTTGTTGTGGTAGTAGTAGTAGTATTTGTAGTGGTAGTAGTAGTAGTAGTTGTTGTTGTTGTTGTAGGAATAGGAGCATTAGTAGTAGTAGTAGTAGTGGTGGTGGTGGTTGTAACAGATACAGCATATTCCCAGAGATTATGGTTACGATAAAGGAGGATCCCCCAAAACTTACCAAGTTAAGCCACAGCCCACCACGTGTAAGCGAGTATTGGTAACTGTCCCAATGAATGTTTCCAACACGTTTTATTCACCCCGCACCAACGGGTGGGTACTTTAACTTTAGGATTCCAGTATTTTTTTTTCTTTGAAAACTCACTTAATCTATTTTTATCTGTAAAAAAAATGTAATGGGCCATCAAAGCACTAGGAAGAAAAGTGAAATAATATAAATGTCCCTGTAAAAATTAAAATGAAATCTTACACTACTGTCTTCATTTTTGAATTTGAATTTTTATTTACAGCCTTTAGGCATCTAAGGCTCAGGCCGGGATACGGGAGGGGGAAGGGTGTTGGAAGATGTCGGGTAGGGGCTATAATGACAATGCCATCCCGTGCCGGCCGTGATTGAAAAAATCCTTGAACGATTCTGTGCTTAAATGATGAAACGTGTTTCATGGAGAGTTGGAAAATGAAAACTATTATAAAGATTTATTAAGATACCCAGACGGGTCGCAGGCCCACTTGCTATGAATTTTCGGGTAATTTTCAAAACTCGATTTTAAAAAAGTCCATAAATGCCGGATTTTCAGAAACATATTCAAAAATACAAAATAAATAACACAAAATTTTCATTAAAAAAATATCCAAAAATGTCGGATTTTGAGGAACATTTTCAGAAACACAATTTTTTTGAAAAATCCAAAAATGTCGGAAAATGTTTCAAACATTAAAATATATTTAAAATAATTTCGTAAAACCTTTGTCCAGTCGCCAAGCGGCTTTCACTGGACCGATTTGAATGATTTTCCTTTCCTAAAATGTTGCTAATTCGCCTAGATATGTAACGAAGCATTCGCAATCTCCTCTTCATTAACTTTGAATAAAACAGAATCTCATTTTCCTCCCTATGTATTTCTTATGAGAATATTTTCTGCAGAAGCTTTGTCTAGTCGCCCAGCCGTTTCTACTGAACCGATTTTCATGAATGTTTATTTTTAAATTTTCGTATTTACACACAAATATGTTATCAAGCGGCCGTGGCTCTCAAGCCCGAGGCTTTGGCTTAGCATTCGGGAGGCTTTCGGTCGAGTTTCAGCGGCCGACTATTCTGACTGGGGTTTCTCTAGGGTTTTTTCTGTTACACCATTGTAATTCCGGAATGGTTCTTTCAAATTAGGCCCTGGCCGACACCTTCCCGCTTCCCTTCCCCTCCCCAAACCGGCCTGAGCCTTAGATGGTATAAGGTCATAAATAAAATTAAAAACCTAAGTATGTTACGAACCTTTCGCATCCCCGAGAGCATTCTGTTAACCCTTTCTTGAACTATCGTATAAAGAGCACTCGGACCCCGCTCTTTTTCAACTGGTTCCGTGGTGCATTCGCTAACGTTTTGGATTTCGGTGCCAAAGGTACTCGGTTCGATCCCGAATCTTGCAAAAATATATTCTGACTATTTTCAAGGAACGTCAAGTTTTCTTTGCTTATCTATATTTAAAATAGTTTCAAAATCTTTTTTCCAGTCGCTCAGAGTTAGTAGGAAAAAATGTGGGAGCTAACCCATGCAGAAGAACTTTCGTTGCTTAATTTTTTATATAAGAGATTGCTATCCGTCATTGTATTCTAGGAAGTAATATTCTATTGGTTTGCCAGCCTGTATCTTCTCAGAAACTAATATCATCACTGACACTAACGGAAAGGATATTACATCTTCTGAGCTATTTCCAGTTTCTCTGGGTCAGTAGTTTAACACGCTAAATTCAAAAGTTTTGATCGGTCTGCTGGAAGATCAAAATCATACTTCAGAGTAAATTCTTTAGTTACGGAAGATGAAACTGAAATTCTACAATACCCGCTGAACTTTTGGACAGTTAAGACACGAGCGGCTTATCACCATATATTCTAGAACTGAAATAAGGAGGATCTATGGCGATGTATTCGAGGAACTTAACGAAGAACAAGGCTTACATAATGACAAAAAAGTAAAATTCTTCATAAAATATGTGATGACTTCTCATATCTACAAATTACAACTGACGTTAATGTTGACTAAAGAGTACTTCTTCCTCGCTTTCAGTTATCGCCATCTGACTCTACTTTTCCATTTTGTTCCAAAACAATTCAGTTTAGAATTCAATTTGCATTCTATATAACAATAAATAAGACTCAGCCATTGCCTGTTGTATGTAGCACTATCGTGTGCTAGATCTTTTGAGAATGTAAAAATTCAACTAAAACCAGTAGATCGACGCACCGCTAACTTTGTTTGGATTTTTTTTTAATTTAAAGAGTATTTTATATTTGTTGCTCTATCATAATTACTGATTGATGATATTATTTTCTCTTCTGTATTTGTCCTTTAGTTTACGACATTTTTCTTTTCTAGTACTTCATTACCTCTCTTTTTATCTATCCAATTCTCTTGTTTTAAAATGCTGCGGAGCAGCACGGGTACACTAGTCAATCTTATTAAAACACTTTTCTGGCGGTCAGAAAACAATATCTAGTTCTTTTAGGGTCATTGTTTCATGGTCACCCATGAGGGGACTGCTTCAGGGGTTTACAAGGACATGATTAGGAAAGATCTTAGAATAGGAAAGTGGAGCGTACGATCGTTATACAAAACCGGAGCTCTTCAGGTGGCCGTACGCGAGACCAAGAAGTACGAGCTGGGAATATTATTAACGACACAAGAAGTCTGGCGGGAGGGTCAAGATATCATCTGACAGGGCAAGTACACTTTCCACTATGGGTGAACACATTCTCACAATTTCGGAACAGGATTTCTAATTAAGAACAGTATCCTTCCGGCGGTTCAGAATATAGAATTCGTCAACGAAAGACTACAGTGCGTTACGATACGTACCCGATAGTGCAACACGGTTTTAATACATGTCTATGCTCCGACCGAGCAGGCTAATGATAAGTACAAAGACACATTTTACAAGGAACTAGAAAGGTTGTTTGACCGATTATCGAAATGTAATACAAAAATTGTGTTGGGTGATTTCAATGCTAAGGTAGTGATGGAGGAAAAATATAGAACTACTATAGGCAAACACGAAATCAGCAACAACAATGGGGAAAGCCTGATAACCTTCGCGATCTAGAAAAACCTACTAGTAAAGAGTACATATTTCCAGCACAAAGACACACACAAATACACATGTATATCTCCAGATGGCAACAGGATCGATCACGTATTAGTAGATAGAGGATGACATACCAACATGATGGACAGAGGAGCGGAATGGCGTATTACAAAAAAGCGAAAGGTGACTCCGACCATTAGTTAGTGATCACAAAAGTGACGGAAAGTTCTGCATCGCGAACAAAAAGAAGCACTGGATCAAAAGAGTAGCACAGGAGAAAACTAAGGATCAAAACAACTTAAATTCGACGTTAAACTATTAGATAATCCAAGCATAAAAGCAGACTACCAACTCGAAATCTCAAATAGATTCGAAATCTTAGTCGACTCGAGTAGTAATGAAGATGAAATTAATAGTGAAATTGATGAAAGTAAGATGTGGCAGGCAATTCGTGATACTGTGAAGGGCGCAGCGAAGGAACGTGTAGGTGTGAGGAGACACCAGAAAACAAGTCTTGGTTTGATGAAGAATGCCTTAACCTTTATGAGGAACGAAAACAACGATGACTAAGCAATAAAAACGAAGCAAATACCAACCACTAAAGTAATGTGAAACGCAACGCCACACGCGGGTTCAGAAACAAAATGTGAGAATATATGACTCAGAAGATTCAGGAGATAGAGGAAAACGTGAAGACAAATAACATGCGATATCTATACAAAGGTGTAAACTCGTTGAGAAAGGATTATCAGCCGATGTTAGGGACGATTAGGAATGAACGTGGAGATCTGCAGGCGAATCCGACTAAACTTATCGATCGACAAACTTCTTAATGTAGACAACGGGAAACAAACAGAGAAATTTAAAATCTATACCGCAGAACCATGGATACTCGAGCCTAGAGAGATCGAGGTCGAAATGTCGATAAAGAAATTTTAAAATTTCAAATCACCGGGAATAGACTACATTCCATCCGAATTAATTCAAGCGGGAGGAACGTTACAAATCAAAGAACTGCATAAATTAATAAACGCTATATGGAGGAAGGAGGAGCTTCCTAAAGAATGGAAAACCTCAATAATAGTTCCGGCTTATATAAAAGGCCGTAAATCGGACTGCAATAATTTCCGCGTAATATGGTTACTTCCAACATGTTACAAAGTATTGAGTAATATACTGCTAATTCGCCTAAGTGTATACGTAGATGAAATAATTGGAGATCACCAGTGTGGATTTAAAAGAAATAGATCCACGCTGGACCAGATTTTCGCCTTGAGATAAGTCTTAAAGAAAAACTGGGAATACCATGGGCCTGTTCACCAGCTATTCATTGATTTTAAGAAGGCTTATAATTCTATTAAAAGCGAAAAGCTAATAGTATTCTATACAATTTGGAATTCCGAAGAAACTTGTTCTGCTCGTGAAAATGTGTGTTAGGGACCACATAAGCAGAGTACGTGTAGGTATTAATATGCCAGATAGTTTCGGGATTCGCAACGAATTGAAACAAGGTGATACCTTGTCACCATTACTATTTAACTTAGCTTTAGAATATGCGATTCTGAAAAAAAAAAAGACTATAAAAAGGGGCTATCATTGAATGGTTTGAATCAATTGTTTGTGCACGCTGAAGAAGTAGATTTAATAAATTTAATAATATAGAGGCACTACAGAGTAACACCGATGTCTTAGTAGAAGCGTGTGATGAGATAGGTCTACGGGTAAAGATAAAGAGAACAAAATGCATGATAATAAGCCGAAACACAAGGACTAACGGAAATGGGTACGTAACAATTAAGGATAACATAGAGAAAGTAAACAAATTTAAATATTTGGGAGCATACGTAACAAGCAAAAATGAGGTCACGGAAGAAATAAAAAGTCGTTTAGTATCGGACAACGCATGTTTATATTAACATCGCGATTAATATCAAGGAAATTGAAACTAAAAATATACAGAACGGTTATTCTGCCGGTAATTCTTTATGGTTGCGAAAGTTGGAGTACGACCCTAGCAGATGAATATAAATTACGAGTGTTTGAAAATAAGACTTTGAGAAGGACATACAGGCCGAAACGGGGCGAGATGACTGGAAAGTGGAGGAGACTGCATAATGAAGAGCTTCACGGACTGTACGACTCACCCGATGTTGTAAGAATAATGAAATCACGACGACTAACATGGGCTGGCCATGTAGCTCGTATGGGGGAAAAACGAAGATTGTATTCCATCTTGGTTGGAAAGAGACCGTTAGGAAGAACGATACAGCGTTGGGAGGACAATATTAGAGAAGTATCTTTGAGAAGTAGGTTTCTGTGATGAAAACTGGTTTGATCCTGCTCAGGATAAATCACGATGGCGAACGTTTGTTACTGCAGCGATGAACTTGCGAGTTCCGTTAGCCATAGAATAAGTAAGTAAGTAATATTACTTTCTATCCAACACAAGTACACATACACCTCCCATCTCTCTTTATCTATATCAGGAAATTATTCAGCTCTTTAGTATCAAAACCAACAAAGATCCTACCTACGACAATGGCTCTTTCAAGCCTTGGGACTTCAGAAACAAAGCACAGCGTTACATCCACTATTCCAAACAGTTTACAAAGTTCTCTTTCTGGATCGTCGTCTTTATCTCACATACTGTCTGAAATCTCCTCTTTCTCTCTTTGTGTCTCTTGATTTAGGGGAAAAAAGAAGACCTGAGGAGGAATTCTCGGAAGGCTGCCATATGATGGTTTAAAAATGCACGAAGCGAGACGAACTTTGCCAACGCACTTTTCATCTCTAGAGTCTGGGACAAAATCTGAAACAGTAGTCTATAAACAGCAGGTCTACAAATTCACCCACCATCCATTGCCGTTTTCCAGTGGCAAGCTACATTATTTTTCATAGTGTTGAAATGGTTGTGCTGTTGAAAAGGCGAGAAGCACACATATTTAGAGGGAATTTCACTTTCTGCCTGTGCCATAATGTACCTAGACTGGTGTATTGCAAAATGCACAGTAGGCTCATTGCTAATATTAGTGTTGGTGGTGATAGCTGAAGACGAATCATTTGGAGTACATGTACGGTATTCACCCAGCCTGACCAAAGATGCATAAAGACAATAAGTAAAATAATCGTATCAATATGTGCGACATTTAGGAGCAGACAGAAGTAATGCAGGCTCTGACAGAGGAGAACAGAGATATGATTGTAAAGTAAGTAATGGCAAACGGGAGAGTTTCTATTTATGGTTGGTGGTATATTGTTATAAACACAATGACCTAGGTACAAAATATATATTCTTGTAGTGTACCATTGGAGAGTTGAATCTTGGTCAACGATTGAATTTAGGTGGAAAGATATTTTACGTTTGAAAATTGAACGAGACATATTGGGTATACACTGTATAATGCGAAGTAGAGGAATTATGGATGTAGGGGATTAAAACCAAGTTGAAGGTAAGGATATAGCAAAAGGTGTGAACTACAGTTTCTTTAAAGATATAATGGTAGCTACGATATGAGTCAATAAAACTAAATACCTTTACTTTTAGACATATAAAAATGTCAACAAATCAGTTTGAAATACCAAAAAGTTGATTATCAATAATACTAAAAGAGGATAAAATATAAAAGCAGCAAAAAATTAAAATTGCATATATTTCGAACAGACCTTTGGCTACACACTAAAGGGAAATACATCTAACACTACAAAATAGACACATAAAAGCAATAGCTCACAGCAACATTTTGGAACGTTTACAGGGTAATTATGCTAGGCAACGAAAGTTAACACGAATGGTAAAAAGCGAAAATGAGAAAAGAGAATAAAAACGATCTGCTTCAGACAAAGCACTTTTTAACTGATTTCTCAAACAAACTCATTAAAACCAAAGATTTCGGAAGGATAACATTTTACTTACCTATCAGATTAAGGGCGGGGATAGAAAGTGAAAGTGAATGAAGGTGATTTTTTATTCAAACCAGGTTGCATAAAGTACTTAGACACGTGGGATATAAAATTTAAACCACGAATAATAAAAAGTCGCATTTATTCTTGTAAATTTAATTGAATCCATGACTTTTAAAATGTCACATCTCCGTGAAAGTAGTTTTTGAGAGAATAAAATAAAATAAAACTATCTTCTATAGTTATTTCTAACTTGAGAAAGTTCAATTTTATTCTGGTAATAGTGGAATATATTTCCTTAATAAAGAGAATTGTTTAGTTTGATTGGACCGAAAAATAAGGTCATAAAGTAAGGTTAAAATTGGTACTGGTATACTGTTTTGAAAAACAATGAAGTGTCACTTCACAGTTGAATCGTAGATAAAAAGGAAATAAAAGGAAACTACCATATATACACCAAAAAAGTATTTACTATAAGAAACTATCCTGTATCCGAGTCAGTCTCGTAACATCTAGTGTTCGCTGGAACAGTTTTCCGAGTTGTTACACCATTGTACAAACTACATAAGCAGGGCCAATGTGTTTATATTTTTTTTTTTGAGGTCTTTAATCTTCTTCAGATTTATTAAGAACACTTCTGAATCCGTTGACTTATTAAATGGTTTGTTAGTACGTTCTTGTTCCTCATAAGGATGAAGGTGTAAGTTATGATGCTGTGAATGAAGCTTCGTGCAACTACTTGAAAAATCTTGTGTATCAGGAACAGTGTCCCTCTGATTCTGGTGGAAATCCTCGTTAGATTAAATATTTGGTCTATCAGGGACACCGTCCGCCTTGTTCTGCTCAAGGCTGTCGTTAAATGGAATATATAGTCTTCAGGAAAGGTGTCTACCTAATTCTGGTTGAAATCTTCGCTAGATGTAATATTTACTCTATCAGAAACGACGTCCACCTGCTATACATTAATATTAAATTTACTACTAACTCATGTATATTTGCAATCAGGACTTGCACTGCGTCCTAGCACTGCGGTGTGAAACACCAAACACTTACACAGATACGGCCTGAGCCTTAGATGCCTAAAGGCCATAAATAAAAAATCAAAGTCACTTACACTGCTAAAAATTAGATCAAACAACACAATGCATATAACCGAACCTAACATGCAGTTAGTCCAAAGTCAGTCAGATTAGGTTAGTTTTTTTTAGTATATTATTACAAGTTTACACATGCAAATGACTGATCCTATAGATTCCTGAAGATGAAGTAGGTTACTATTTAAATTAGATATGATATACAAGCCAATTCAGGGTTACCAGAAGTCTTCATTTTGGAGGACATGTCCTTCTTTATTCATCTTGTCTTGCTGTCCTCTCTCCAGGTTCCGAATTGGACGTATCTGTACTCTTGTGATCCAAATTCTTATTTTTAATAAAATATTCGTTATCGAAATATCAAACAAATGGTTCATATTTTGGTATTCATTTTCCACTTTCATTATTTTTATTATTTGATATTAAGATACAATAAAAAATTATCTTTTTGTAGCGTCCCCTGGAAAACTGACTTTTGAAAGTAAGGCATTCTCCTGTTTGTCAGTGTTTCTTATTCGAATTTTAAATGATGGCAAGCATAGCTGTTTACCAATCTTTTCTTCCATTGAGAGAAATAAATCCACAGTTGTAATTTCTGGTAGTGGTAACCCAGAACCAACCACTACTTACCAAGATATTTACCAACCACTATTTACAGTTACATTAAGAAGATATATTATTCATGTAACTTTTGATCAAATATATCCCAATACGGATATCAATATCTCCATAAATCTTTCGTACATAGATACATATAACTGATATAACTATTTCATGAAGTGGATGTTAGTTTCCACTATTGCATATTTAATTAGGCAGGAGTCGGCAACATTGTTTTGATTCTTATTTATTTCCCTACCGCGAATTATAAACAGTCCCATTCCTCGTCCTTAGTCACTAGTTTGGGATTAGGTCAGAACCCCCAACGGTAAGAAACCCCAAAAGTAAAAACGGTCAGAACACCCACACAAACGGTCAGAATCCCCACAAAACCGCCAAAACCCCAAACACCCAAATGGTCAGAACACCCAACGGTCAGAAACCCCAAAACTAAAAATGGTCAGAACCACCACACAAACGGGCAGATTCACTACACAAACGGTCAGAATCCCTAAATGCGAAAACGGTCGAAACACCCACACACATGGTCAGAAAACACACACAACGGTCAGAAACCCCACACAAATGGTCAGAATCCTCAAATACGAAAACGGCCTAAACTCCCACACAAACGATAATAAAACCCAAACTTGAAGACGATCAGAAACCTCACAAGAGTAGTCAGATCCCCCATGGAAACGGTCAGAAAACCCACACAAGTGGTCAGAGTACCCAAATTCGAAAACGGTCAAAGCCCCATACATATGGTCAGAGCGCCAACCACACGGTCAGAAACCCCGCACACATGGTCAGAAACCCCGCACACATGGTCAGAAACCCCACAAATGATCAGAAACCCCCTTACAAACGCTCAGAATCCCCAAATGCGAAAACGGTCAGAACTCCCACACAAATGGTCATAACGACCACACAAACAGTCAGAATCGCACAAGCAAGAACGGTCAAAGCTCCCACGAAAACGGTCAGAAAACCCAAACTTGAAGATAGTCAAAAGCCCCACATGACCAGTGAGATCCCAACGCAAACGGTGAGAAACCCCATACAAACAGTCAGAGCCACACACGAAGTGTTAGAGAACACGAAGACAGAAACTGTCGCCAGAAGTGTTGGATTAAACTGTCGATCAGCCTTAAAATTTAGAAAAAAATCTAAATAAAATTAGCAATGAAATAAATAAAAAGTAAAAATCCAGAAATGTTTTTGATGTTCAATTTTGGTAAACGTGACATGGGAACACTGACGGTAGCAGATTTCTATGTTTGTGTGCCATGATAGCGATGGGTAAAACTGGTATTTTCTCGTAGCAGTAATAGCAGTATTTGCTATATGTAAATATTTGTTTAAAATAGCAGTTTAAACCACAATTTAAAAAAATGTTTTTAACTTGTATTGTCACCGTGTGACGGTCACGGCATACTAGTGTGACCGTGCACACCGTTTGAGAATTACTGTTATTATAAAGCTGGTCAACGTTGGACAGGCATCGCACAGGGTTTCTCGGCAATCGTATTGTAACTTTATGTAGACGTGACGCAGAATTAATTATACTGGAGTGGATACATATATGAAAGCAAAAGGACATATATAAGATTCAGTCAAATGAAAAGGTCCAATTGCAAATATCCGGACAACGTGTTGAGTGATTCCATACTCAAGCCAAGGAATTCTTCTTCCAGCGCATTCATCATCTCATGTCAAGGTGGGATAAGTGCCTCAACACGCAATGGTCATTACAGCTCTATCCAGTAATAAAGTATGTACATGGAAATGCCTTTTCATTTGACTGCACCTTATAAGATATAAACTTTTTACAGAGAACGAAGGTAAACTCCCGATTTAAAAACGCACTATAAATAAAATTAAAATCATTTCTAATTTTAGATTTTTGTGTGAGGTTGGCGCTAAATGAATTACCACAACAGCCAATTAAAACTAACGGACCTACATTGCGTAGCATGTTACAAGTAGTTGTTTTAGTTATGAATTTGGTTCGGAACTCCTACAAAGGATCGAAATAAAAAATATAAATATATATTTATACTTTTCATTGTACTTTTATGTCGCTTTAATTTGCCTTGTTAAAGTTATTATACGTTTCAATGAGTGTATATTCCCAAGCCCAGGGTTGGGGATCAATTGCCCCCTAACCCCCAAACGGCGCCTTTGGTTCTGTTAATAGTAATGGAAGTATCAAACTCTAAAGTTTTTTTTCCAAACCTGCATTCCCTATAGAGAGGATACAAAGCATTTGTGCACACTAGATGGTTTGTAGATTTTTTCTTATATTGACGTCATGAATCTATTGACGTGGTTTAGTAGAATTAGTACAGAAATTGAACAATTTTAGTTTTACTGCTATTATATATCCTTGGAGGTGTTTTTCGTAATTCATAGTGTTCTTTTGAAGATATGGAACTTTACCTAAAATTTTGGCGCAGATTGGTTAATGTTCCTTCCCCACCAGTAACTTCAGGTTCCGAAAATTGCGAAAAATAGTTTTCTGACAGTTATAGTTCGAACTACTATACCAAATCCTAACAGTAGTCCACCACTTTCGCGCATATACTCCTTACACACATATACACTTATCTAACATGTAATACTGCACTCATAACAGGCTACATGTAGCTAAGATAAGGTATTAAAGACGTTGGAAATAAATAACTACCAGTTAAAAACCTTTTTTAAACTGTTGTTTAAAATGCTATTTTAAACAAACATTTACATATAGCAAATAATGCTACCACTGCTACGAGAAAATACCTGTTCTGCCCATCGCTATCATGGCACACAAACGAAGAAATCTGCCACCGTCAGTGTTCCCATATCACGTTTACCAAAACTGAACATCAAAAACATTTCTGGATTTTTACTTTTTATTTATTTCATTGCTAATTCTATTTAGAAATTTAATTTTCTAAATTTTAGGGTTGATCGACAGTTTAATCTAACACTTCTGGCGAACGTTTCTGAATTTGTGGGCTCTGCCACTTCGTGTGGGGCTCTGACCGCTTATGTGGTGCTTCTCACCGTTTGCGTTGGAACGTCATGTGGGGCTTCTGACCGTCTTCAAGTTTGGGTTTTCTAACCGCTTTTATAGGAGTTTTGACCGTTTATGCGTGTGGGAATTCTGACCGTTTGTGTGGGCGTTCTGACCATTTTTGTGGGGTTCTGACCGTTTTCGCATTTGAGGATTCTAACCGGTTGTTTGGGGTTTCTGACCGTTGTGTGGAGTTTCTGACTATGTGTGCGGGGTTTCTGACCGTATGGTTAGCGCTCTGATAATTTGTATGGGGAGGTTGATCGTTTTCACATTTGGGTATTCTGACCACTTGTGTGGGGTTTCTGACCGTTTGCGTTGGGGATCTGACTACTCGTGTGAAGTTTCTGACCGTCTTCAAATTTGTTTGTTCTGATCGTTTGTGTGGGAGTTTAGAGCGTTTATGCGTGTGGGGATTCTGACCATGTGTGTGGTTTTCTGACAATGTGTTTTGCCCGTTTTCGCATTTGGGGATTCTGACCGTTTGTGTGGTGATTCTGACTGTTTGTGTGGTGATTCTGACCATTTTTAGTTTTGGGGTTTCTGACCATTTGGGTATTTGTTTTTTTTGGCGGTTTTGTGGGGATTCTGACCGTTTGGAGTTCTGACCTAGATCCACCAGTTTCTCTAAGATAAAGTGATTTAGCGGATCAGACATTATGATATGGTTTACGACGAATATATACACTTTCAAAGTTACGAAGGATTTCTGTGTCACTGAGAGAATTATTAATCAGAGGAATGTAATTTTTATTATCTAATCAATGTCTAACGTAAATACGACTAGAATATTTAATGAAACCATGACATTCAAAGTTAGTACTTATCGATGTTCTGAAGTACCGGTATCAAGATTTCAGGTGATCCATTATGTAATATGTATTACCGAAAAGTAATTACTACATCTACAATTCAAATATGCCGAATACCTCTCTTCACTGCAAATTAAGTCCTCTCTTACGTAAGAGTTGGAAATGTTTATGTTAGTGTTTCTTAAGTTCTTCAGTCCATTTAACTTGAAACATAAAGCATCATTATTGCTTACGACTGTGTGATACACTCATTCTTTGTTCCTTTAAGGATATGGTTATGCTATGAAGGGATTCGTTTGTGGGTAAACTTTAAGTACTGTCAACTGTGATTCTTTAAGTCCGTAACTGCGTTTATGGTACAATGCTTTTGAATATTTATGCAGTTATGATTATTGATAAACATCTTGCCATCACCACATAGCATTACCTTTTGAAGCCAAAATTCTCTGTCAAGTCATCACAACAGATACCTTACCTATCGAAGACCATTATGAATACAAAAGTTAACTGACATTAATAAATAAAAACTTAATTCCTTCTTTCCAGAGTAGGCAAGCCCATATGCACAAGTCGTGTAATCTTACAGGTACATACTTTCTAACATAGTTAACAAATGCAGCAGCTTGCATTCCGCTTTTCTAAACTTCTTATGTTGATATTCTGAGAGATTTATATTCCTCTTTCTTGTTAGCGTGCCCGTATGAACGTCAGTGAATAAGGAAAAATATAGTGTTTGTCCTGTCTGTCTGTCTATCCCTCCTAGATCTCGGCCCTACAAGTTCGACAGAATTTAGTCATACATCGTTGGATTCGTCACGATCTCAAACAGTGGGGAAAATTATGACTTTGACTCTAAAACTGACAGATCCTTTTCATTATTTACTTAGTTTTCTCCATTTCTCCTGTGTATTTTCACTTGGTATGTTTTGTACCCCTAGATCTCAGTAACTACAAGCCACACAGAGATGAATGATAAACTGTTGGATTCGTCATGGTCTTAAACGGCGCGGGAAATTATCAGTTTGACTCTAAAGGTGGAATGTCCTTTTACATCGCTTAATATTCTTCATTTGTGCCTCTCCTAGATCTCAGTAATTACAAGTTCTACAGATGTGATCTACACCTTTGGATCCGTCATGGTCTAAAGCGGTGAGAAAAGCTATGCATTTAACTCTGAAAGTGGCAGGTCCTTTTCAACCGCTTAGTATTCTCCATTTATGTCCTTCCTAGAGCTTAGTAACTACAAGTGCGACAGAGATGAGCCATACAGCATTGGATTTGTAATAACATTGATCTTAAAACTTTCAGGATCTTTCAAGTCGCTTAGTATTCTCCATTTGTGCCCCTCGTTGATCTCAGTAACTACAAGTTCGACAGATATGGTATATACACCGTTGGATTCGTCATGACCATAAACGATGAGGAAAATGACCTATGCGCCGTTGGATTCGTCATGGCCAGAAACGATGATGAAAACTATGAATGTGACTATAAAACTTACAAGTCCTTTTCAATCGCTTAGTACTTTTGAGGCTGTCTAAACATTTGCTTTAAAGCATTGCTCCGGTATCAAAACAGCCCCAGTCTAAAGTAACTATAATTTTAGCTTTCCTTCAGATCGCTACCAAAGACGTTCATAAGGCTATAGAAAAACTAAAAACTTCCTCAAGTATTGGAGAAGATTAGTTATCAAAGCGAGTAAAAATATCTTGCTTCTTTATTGGGGTAAAAATCTTCAATAAATTAATAAAATCTTCTCATTATTTTGATTAATGAAGAAGGTCTTAACTATACTCATGTAGAAGGGTAGTATGGAATAAAGTATAGAAAACTCTAGACCTGTATCTATTTTAGATGGTTTTGCCAAAATATTTAGGTCAATAATTGCAGAGGGTCTGCAATTTAATTTAAAAGTAACAACTAGTAATAATCAACAAGACTTTCAAGCAGGAAAATCTACAATAACAAATTTATGCCATACTCTGAACTAATTCAATATTGTATGTCAAGTACAACCCAGTGAGATGTAGTTTAATTTTATTTATCCAAGCAGTTGATTCTGCCAATCACTCCATTTTGTTTGGAAAACTTAGTTTCAGGGAAAAAATCCTCAGAGTGTGTTGATCTGGACTGTTATTCTACTGCGGATTTTTTTCAGGTGAAAATGACCAATGTCCTTCAACGCTCATTTAGTTAAGGAAACACCTCATGGATAATCTCTATAGCCTGTGTTATTTAATGTCTTCGTGAATGTTCACAACGGTTTTTTACTAAACATCTGTGCTGTATGCAGATAACATCAAACTCATTAGTAAGATAAATATAAGACATGATATTTTCAGACTTCGATAATATATAATACAAATCGAAAATAAAAGTTAACTGTGCCAAAACTAATTTCAGTCTTCAAAAATAAGATGATTTTTAGAGTGATGAAGTATTATATAAACAAAAATATGATTACACATGGCGAAGAACGAAAATCAAGGTATACGCTCTGATAATTGAAGAAGGTTTAACGAACACATTGCTATTATAGCTGTGGAAGATGAAAAAGGTATTGGATATATTTTAATCAGTTGATGTAATTAACAAAGTTACAGATGTTTGTAACCATTATATAAAGTTTTTGTAAGGCTTAAACAGAATATGCAATCATAATATGGTATCCGAAAATGGGTAAGGAACTTTAGATGCTCTCCAAAATTGTTTTTATCAGATTTTGAGCTTTAAGTTCAAGCTAAGATATTATTCTTTAAGCTATGAGTATTGGTGTAATTGTTTAAATTTAGAACCTTGGATATAAGAAGAAGTAACATAGCCAAACAAATTATGAATGATTTCCTAAATTGAAAAATTATAATTGCATGTATGTGTTAGTGAAGGTATGGACTTAAATTCCTTCCCATGATACCAGATCTACAGTTTTCTGGATGCTACGGATGTTTCAGGCGATCTCTTGAACATAATTATAATGCATATTTTCCTTATGTTTAATTTCTTTATGACTTTATTTATAAGCTAACATATTAGACACGAATCTTCTTGGTGTATTTGATGTACGAGGTCTTGAAATAAGTTCTTGTCTGTAGGTACTTTTTTGATTATATCATTTGATTGAATATTTTTATCATTTGATTGTATCTTTCTAAACTTCCTCTGTGCTATTGAAAATGAAGTTGTATTTTACCTTTAATGATGGATAACTATATGCTATATTGGCTCTTAACAGCTGTTCACGGCATGAATATCATCACCAGCATTATTATTATTGTTATTATTATTATTATTATTATTATTATTATTGCTATTATTATTATTATTATTATTATTATTATTATTATTATTATTAGTAGTAGTAGTAGTAGTAGTAGTAGTAGTAGTAGTAGTAGTAGTATAAATAATGATAAAGATGATAGGATGATAAAGAATTACAATAAGTTTAGTAGACATACTCATAAACTCATATTCAAACAGTGTTTTTGTCATTAATGAAGGGTGTGAGGCAAAAACATGGTAACTCACAAATGTTTATTTTTTTAGATATTCAGCACCCGATAGAAAGGAACCATACCGCGTCGTTTAATGTTGTCTGACTTCAAATTGTGCTCCAGAGATGGCAGCAATATTTACTTCTGGTAAGCCTATTGTAACATTTTGGGATTCATAAGATGGTAACCAACAATTAAGATGGCGGGAAACGAGGAGCAGTATACCAGCTTGCCACTAAAAAGGAAAAGAATTTGTAAATTAAACATTTCTTACAGCGAGTTCAGTGAAAAGATTTATTCTTAAATGATTTAGGTAGCGAATATTATGGTATAAATAATAAAACATGATAACCCACACAGCAGCATGAAAAATATAATTTCGTTATTAGGTTTAGAAATCGAGGTAACATTTTTCTTTATAGGGATATCAATTTAATAAAAAACGACCTTCAAGTAAAATATTCTTTAATATTTATTTTAGTTTGGAAGCTACATAAACTAATTTTATAGGACTAACAAGGTACATTCGCAAAGTGCCTCACAGATATTAGTTTTACGTTGAACCAAGTGCAAAGTTCTGCTGGTCTCAGTGTGTATTGTAGTAATTTTAGCACCCCATAACGGGATAAATCAGGGATTACATCATAGTGTTACGTTCGGACGCATTCACACATAAATAAACATTACTAACGAAGAGGCAGTCGGAATGATGATAGTACTGTTACAAAGAACGTATCCGGTTTTAATTTGAATGTAGTTATAAGCATGTTAGGTAAATTTGGCTCAGGCCGACTGGATAATGGTGGAATAAAGAAATTGTAAGGAAACGGGGAACCATTAGAAAACCCCAAACAGGGAGTTTATCCACCACAAAGCCCAGAGTTTTTTTGCTAAACGCCTTTGTGACCGAGTTTTTCTCGATAAAATTGATATAGACCTCCAGAGTCATAATGCTATCATCAGTCTTCCTGCATTTATTTATAATCAGTTCAATGCTTTAATATGATTAAACATGCTTGGATAAAACCCGCTTTCCCCATTAACTGTGTTTTCTTTAATTTTCTCGATGGTGTTTTATGGAAAATTGAAGATTCGAGTTGCTTAAATCCCAAATACACAAATGAACCAGTAATCCAATGTATTTATTGTCGTGTATATTTATGCTTACATGATTGATTTCATACTCATAAAGATGTTTAAGTACCGTTGTGCTCAAAGTAATACTATAAACACTGTCCAGCAGAACAGTCCTATTCAATATTTTACCAATTTCCGTCAGGTACTTTAAGAATGGTCACTGGGCGAGTAATACCTGTTACGCCTAGTTTTTTGATATTGCAGGGAAATTAAGAGGTGAAAACACCTTAATTTGTAACCGGAAGAGAAATTAAATCTGGATAAGTTCCTTGTACCAGTGGTGTCATAATTCAAGCTAATTCTTTATTAGTGATGTTTATTTATGCTTGAATGTGTTCGAGCCTAACACCCGTTACAATATAATCCCTGATTTACGAAGATTCATAAATATACAAATACTGTAGTAAAATTAGTACAATGCCCATTGGACCCAGCAGAACTTTCATTTTGTTCAATATTAAACCAATATCTGTCAAGCAACTTCGCGAATGTACCTTGCAAGCATTACGTCTAGACCGGGACCAGAGATTGTATGATTGGCAAAAAATTACCGGAGCTGATCTCCTTTGATTTGTGATCCATATGTATATATGATATTGGATTTTATGTCGTGAAGTTCACAAGTCGGGCAAAACCAAAATGGTGGTCGAAATCAAGTATGACGCACTGATGAACATTGCAGGTTAACATTTTCCTGTGCAACTTTTGAACGACTGGAAATACGAACTTATTACCTTTGACCAAAGTTATTCAGCATACAGCTAAGAAATAAGACCTCGTTTGCTTCTTTACGCCGAACCGTTCACGAGTTAAGATAATTGTGGAGAACATAAAACTGTCTTCAAGTTAAGTTCATATACGCCCACAATACAGTACAAACCATGTGTCTAAACTTCTAACCACATGTTAGAGTTCACGTGTTATCATAGTTTACTTAATACGTGAAGAATACTAGTTATCCAGCGCGCGTAACTCGTACAATGTGTAATAGGCCATATACTAATGTACACTAGTGTATAAACTGTGGTATTGTATATAGTACGGTATATCAGAAGAGAAAGGATGCATTATAGCAAATGAATTATCCAGATGAAACCACAAACACAGGAGCCATTGTTGTAGTCATTGGCCATCTATTCATTGGAAAAGCCTGCCATCTATGCAACTATTCATTCTATAATAGTGTTAATTTCACGAGAACAGACTCGAGATCATGAAGATGTTCTAAAGATGTTGAAAGGCATCCGTTGCCATAACATCACGTTTGAAGAATGACACCTGGATGAGGAACTTCACAGCATTGTCAGCAGCGTGATTGCAACAAACGAAGTCATCACATTGTTATTTAACGTTCATTGTTCTGGCAGCGATGTATACGAAACGTTTTTGAAGACAGATTTTGCACAATTGTTTTAATTATATTTATAGCCTTTAGGCATCTAAGAATCAAGCCGGAATAGGGAAGATTAAAGGATTGGGGAAGGTGTCGGCCAGGGCCTTTACTGAAGGTGCCATCCCGGGATATGCCTGATGGACTGAAGAAAACCCTGTAAAACTCTCTGTCAAAATGACCAGATTTCGTAATAAAATGTCAAGCGTACTGATAAAGTCAAATTGTTACTTTTTATAAAAGAGACTCAAAGGCGATATACCGGTACTTAATTAAATGAAGGATTGTAAATATATAGATCAATTTATTCTTACGTATACAATGTGGGCTCTTTTCTGCTTTAACGTGTACAGTCACTTACAGAAGTAAATGGAAGTTGGAATTGTCAGAAATAATAGTGCTTTTCTCCAAGAGAATTGTTTCACTGTACGCGTAATAAATAGACAACAACCAACATGATAGTACAAATATGTGCGAAAACACGGAATTCCAGGATATTCCTCCACTTGGAGGAAGAAAGGTTTTGTCCTTCAGCATCATTTAGAAAACCGCGAGAGAGTTAGACAGAAATCCCATTCTTGTATTGTTCAAACACACACACACACACACACGTAGAGAGAGAGAGAGAGAGAGAGAGAGAGAGAGAGAGAGAGAGAGAGAAAGTTCATGGAAGAAGACTGGAAAAGAGCGAAAAAAGAGGAGAAAATAATTAAAGTGGGAAAGAAAAATAGGACATAAATGAAATTTTAATGCTTAGGAATACAAAATCTGCATCTTTCTTCCCTGCCCCCTCTCTGAGTATTATTTCTTTCTCTCTTTATGGAATAAATATCGCAGGTTACGAGTATGTTTTTCTTTCAAAATATATTTCAGTCTCTTCATATTTATTATTAATAATTGCTTTCTTACATTTTCCGTACATTATCCCAGATTAGTGACCATGGGTTAGGGTACGATAGATACAATCAGTTCGGTTGTTATATATCTTTACAGTTTCGTTTCTTTCTTTCAAAATACATTTCTATGTGTTTGTGCGAACCTGACCTTACCTAACCTCCGCTAACCCATAGTCACTAAAATGGAAGAAACCTAAATGAATTAATACTAAATGTGAACAGATCGTGACATATTTTGACAAAATGGTTACTGGATTTGGAAGGGATTCATAAAAGCTCTAGTAAGTGAACAATGTAACGCAAATTCTACGACTCCCCTAAGTTTGTTAAGTATACCCGAATTCACAGAAGTCAGATACGACAAACGTACGGAAACTCATTATGCGAATTAACAGGGGGATGAGGGTAAAATTTCCCCTGTTAGTCTTCATGTGAAAACACGTATAATGCATTATATTCATTTTATCACGTTATTTTCATATCAACATCATATCACCCTCTCCTCCTCTGTAAAAATAAATTAATTTACACACTGTGGCAAACTTAAAGAATTTTCCCATATTTTGTCCTCAACAAACACCGGGATGATACCGTCAACTTAGGTCCTGGCCGACAACTTACTGAATCCTTTCCCCTTCCATATTCCGGCCTGAGCCTTAGATGCCTAAAGCGTATAAATAAAATTCAAATTCAGTGTCAATTTAAAGCGCGTAATACTAATTACAGGACATATAGATTAATATATATATATATATATATATATATATATATATATATATAATTGTGTTTAGCAGGGTCTTAACTCATAAACCCATTTTGTTAAAAAAACACAATACATAATTGGTTTCATTAAAGTTTGAACTCGCGACCGCAGCTACGGGAGGCCAGCACGAAACTATCAGAACAGCCTCCGGTTAGCAGTGCATACGGAAAAGTGCTGTTAACATTCTCTTCTACCTGTTATTTGGTATATATAACATTAATTTTATCTTTATCTTATCCTAATGTCTGTGCTGTTCATTTGCACGGTCGCAACAGTCGTAGTAAAAAGAACTTTGTAAGGACATTCTTTTTCTTAAACAATTCGGACTTTAAAGTAAAAAAAGAATAATTTTGTTCATTCATGATTAAAAAGAAACTTACGGGGCGCGCAAACTGAAGTATTTATAAAGTGACTGTATATGAGAGCGCGCCCCATGCGATCTGGGTGTACATTCAGATATATCCTAGCTTTCAGTAATAATCCCTTATTTATATACATCTTAGCAATTATTAAATATTAAATATGAACATATAAAAATATATGTTGAAAGAAGAAAGAAGAAAAAGAAGGACTCGAACTCAAGACCTTTCATTTAAGAAGACAACGTCTTGACCAGTCGACCTGACAAACGGCACTTTCGAACTTTATTGACAGTGCATTCGTTACGTAAGAAGCCCGGTCACATGTCTTATTTTTTGGTTATGTTCTACCACTTTAAGACATCTGAAAAAATTCATGGTTATAGAACCATTAAAAATACATAATATATATTTTTGCGAGCCAACTGTTGTATTAAAAAAAACAATTTTCAATTTTTTTAACCTCTCTAAAAGTTTCAATTTGACACCAACATAAATGAAACAATTACGATCATGTAATGTTTGAAAAAATCGTCAATTTAAAAAGAAGGTAATCGTCATGGATATATTTAGGGGGTGGGTCCAAGGGGTCCGGACGCCACAAAACTGAGAGTTTTATAGATAAATAGTGTGACTTCAGGCGTAATTAACATATTTAATATACATCTCATGCCGCGACACACCTTGGACCCCTCGGAAGCCCTAAGACACCCTAAAAACAAAATTCTGGGTACGTGTTTGATCATCGTAGATGCAAATATGACCGAGATATCGCTAAAACTACAAAAAAGCACATTTTAATTTATTTTGAGGTTAGGTTTGCATTTTTTGAGTTGAAATGCGATGAAAGTCATCATTCTTTATGCTGAATATGGTAATATGTTTTATCACGATTCCTTCAAATACATTTTTCACCATCTTACCCTGCTAGGCCTTTGAACTTATAATATATATATATATATATATATATATATATATAAAGAATAATTCTTTCCCTCCAGCCGGGAATCGAACCCGAATTTTTTATTTCCTAAGCCAACATCCTACCAACGTTCCATGTTAGGAGCTGGCAACCAGTGGTCTCGTCGTGATATTTACTGTTATTACATGACATCTATCCAACACGTGGCTTTACGTGGATTTACATTAAGAGAATGGTACTTTTAGAACTTTAAATAGTCAATTAGAAAGAAAAATCTTGCCGCTAAGATTCGATCATGGGACCTATGGATTAGCTTTCCAACACGCTGATCACCGGATCAAGCTACGCACTGCCAGACAAACCCTTCTCATTGTTACTTATAGTTCAAGCAGCTCTCCGTATACGCGCGAATGGACACCGTATTGTTTCTATCAGAGCTTCTTTTGTGAGGTGAAAAGAGCAAATTATTCTGAATAAAAAATACTGCTACATAAACAACACAACTTTTAACGAGATAAGTATCTGGTTCCTGATTGGCACCCTGCCAGCAAAACCGATACGGTCTACACAAAGTGAACTTTTTAATTAATAACATCGACTGATTCCCTTTCAGTCCCCGTTCCTACTAATATGGAGTATACATAGATGTAGTTTTGACAGGGGGTGAAAGGGAATTAGGGCATGCTGTTAATTAAAATGTTCAGTTTGTCTAGGCCGTATCGGATTTGCTGCCAGTAGGCCAATCTGGAACCCTCATAACTTGAGACTAAAGACAGGAGGATACTTGCGACTAGCGACAGGAAGAGCGCAGAAGGCTGAACAATTCTCGCGCATGTGCATTACTCCTTTAAAGTAAATAACCCAAATAGGTACTTTCAGTTGAAATTTTATCAAATTATTGAACAATCGCATGTGGAGCTTAAGTAAGTAAGGTACGTTTTTTTTATTGCACTCATGACTAATTCGTGTTTTCACAATGCGCTCTTCCTGTCGCTAGTCCCAAGTAGCATTGCTATGGAAGTGGAAAAAAGAACTCGTTAAACGTAAAGAACAGTGACAAGCGATCAATTTGTAGTTGAGAATTTGGCGTATTGGTACGACGTTGGGTTACTAAGTAGAAAACCTTGGTTCTATTCCCGGCGTGGGGGTAAGATTTTTCTTCTTTTTGTCTTCCAAAATACATGTTATGTTCATATTTATTATTAATAATTGCTTTCTTGCATTTCTCGTAGCTTGACTGAAATTAGTGAACATTAGTACTGAAAGGTAGGATGTATATAAATAAACCGCTAAGGGTAGCGAGTATAATGGCTGATTTAACAACTCCTTTGTTATGGTCAGTGTAGCTAAGTGGTCAGCCTGTCAAACTGTTGTTCAAAAGGTCGTAGGTTTAATACTCCGCCAAGATTCCAATTATTTTCTTCAAGGAATTAAGTCTTGTAAATGATGTTTGCGATTGCTCCTGAAAAAGATTTATTACTTAAAGGGAGATAAACACAAGACAGATAGAGAGGTGGACAGGGTGGAGAGCGACGCAGACTGTGTATTCATAAGCGTTCAAAATTTCATTTATTTCCAGGTCTTGCGCCATTTTTCTTTCCCTCTTTCCTTGCTTCCCCTCTCTTTTTTCGCTAGCCGTTTTCTTCCATTCTTTCTCCCTCTTTCTCTTTCTCTGTGTGTGTGTGTGTCTGAACAAGACAATAATGGCATTTCTGTCTATCTATCTCGTGGTTCTCTAAGCGATGATCACCTACTAAATATTTCTTGTTCCACATGGAGGAATATCCTGGCATACCATATTTTCGCGCATATCTGTACTGTCATGTTGGTTGTCTAACTATTAGGCGTTCGGTGAAACAATTCTTATGGTGGAAACCGCTTTTATTTCTTGTACATGCAACTTCCGTTTGCTTTGTAAGTAACTGTACAATTATTAGCCAATGATCAAAATAGACGTTTACTTAATGAATGCACATTAACAGACGTGTGATACAAGACAAAACACACCTCTGTTCGCATAGGTACCAGCATATCAGTAAAATAAGAAATCAAGCAGCCTTAAAATCACAAATTATCTCAGGAAAGAGAACAACCTTACAGTTTATTGAGACCGTTGAATCGATCAAAAATATCACACAATTGCTGTTCCCCATAATCAAACATATTTGAAACACAAGATTAGTTCCTTGATAGTTACCTTTCTCGTATAATGAAATTCAGTCGACATTTCGACATTGGTGAACTTCAAGCTTCATAATAAACTCCAAAAACATTCTAGAATGACATTCTAATTTCAAATTCATTTAACGAACGAATAGCAAGCTCTTTCAACCAATTCTTGTTCTCGATAAACAGTTTTCAAGTCGACTTTTGGCTTAAAATGGAGTGGATATTCTGTCATTATAAATTAATGAGTTCTTACTTACATTTTCACATTTAACAATTCCACTCTCTCTCCCTGAAGAAAACAATATGTTATAATACTTACGGTCATTCCACCCATGAATACTTTCATGGTCACGGCTGTTGACATTCGGTGATTTGCTGATGTCCGCTACCACAATGAAAGCATCTTATCTGTATAATTATTACGTTAAGTTACTCACTAGTATATCATCTGAGTGTCTTACAACTAACTGCAAAATACAATTTTCACAATGAGGAAATGCCATGAACATAATCACAACCGTCAAGTTCCAATTATCATCACAAATAACACAATAATATCAACAGAAAAATTAAAAAATGCACAAATTTTTGGTTTCGTATACCAATCTACAATTTATCATAATGTCATTTTCTTTCAGTACCATGCTAAAGCATGAACGAATCTCGCTCATCTATATCAATGGCCTTCACAATTACAATATCTTTTGAGCTGTTATTCCCTTTTAGAACACCTGCAACCATTCGGTGTTGACTGTTCATGATGTTTTATGTTCTGCCACCAATAGTTTCAATTATTCATCTCTTCCGGCTTTATATTTGGATTATGATCCCGATTTGATCCATATGTACTTGCCGTGTTCTTCCATTTACTGTTATTTTCCATAATTGGTAGCACCATTATCTCTAAGACGATTAAGGACTTTAAATAACAATCGTTTGTGTTCTTCTAAGGTTTCTGAATATAATATAACATCATTTGCATAAAATTCAACTCTTTCCTCTCTTAGGTCACATAGCATTTTGTGTACAACACGAACTAGGGCACACATACTAACAGATACTCCCATAGGCAATTTCTTATAACAGTATACTTTATCATCCAGGGCAAACCCTGTATATTTGATACAAGGAGGGTCTAAATTTAACTGGAAGAAACTTCGCCTCAGATCAATTTTCGTAAAAAAAAATTCCCTTTTGCTAATATACTTAGAGATTCATCAGTATTCGTGCATTTAACTGGGTCAAAATCTATTAGACTTCCAAGCCTGGATAAATTCATAATCAATCGCTTACTACCCTCCGAATTTGTTACAATAAATGATGGACTTCGATAAGGAGTATCTTTTTTCTACTAAAACTTCTTCTTTTATTAGTTCATCAATAATTAGTGTCATTTCCTTTTTCAGACTCCTATTTAATTTGTAAGGTTTTTCGCAAAATGGAATGTCATTTTTAACTTTGAACTTATAAACAAAATCTTTAATATTTCCTATATTATTATTCAGAACGTCTTCAAAATCAAGAGCTAACCATTTTAAATCTTCAAAATCTTTTTTTAAATACTTATCAGAAATTATGTTTACCAATTTCTCACGTTCTACATTCAAATCAACTTTATCATTTGTGTCACGCATATTACCTTTAACTGATTCTACTTTTACTACTCCTTCCTGATTACAAAAAAGATTTTTAAAGTTATCATTATTTACAGAAAAATGTTTAACATCTTAATAATTCATATCATGATCTACATACTTGTAAAGTTTTTCATTTTGCTCATTTAAAAAAAATATTTGTGAAAGACTTTGAGCAACTTACGCAAACATCCGGATCTGTATATCCGAAGTTGGATCCACCCATTTGGTTAGATACCGTTTCCATAGCAATTTGTTCATTTAATATTTCTTTCTTAGAATCACCAAGCAAAGTCAGCTCGGAAATATCAGGGACTTTATCCCCTGAGTTGGTCTTTGTCACTGAAGGTTCCATTTCCGTCTCCGACTTTTCCACTTCTGGTAATCCTGGGAATACGTACTTTTCTTTTAAGGTATCGGCGTTTGATTTATTTTGATACTTCCTATTAGGAGCACCATTGGATTTATTTGATTTGAAACCATCCCTTTGGACTCCAACCCTTTCGGAATTACCAAAAAAATTTTCCCTGTTGTCTATATTTGGACCTATAGAACTTCGTCTCTCTTTTTTAGATTGTTGTAAGTTACCTGTTTTGGGATGATTTTTCTTTCTAGTATTGTAAAAAGAACAATTAACAGTGTCTACATTGTCCATTACTTTTCTTTTAAATGGAGGCAAGTAAATTTTATTATTAGGAATAATGATCTTACCCTCTTTTGGTATAAGCTCGGGAGCTTTAGGATCTAATCCTCCTGTATATCTCTTATTCTGATTTACCGTACGATCTATTTGGAAGAAATCCTCATCTAGGGACATGGAAATGGATTCAAACTGGAATTATAAATACAACCTTTGTAATATTCTTGTTGTAAAAATTGTAATTTCTTGTTGATTATTTTCATGTATTTTTTTCATTGTTTCTTTTTTTGTCTTTCTTTTGTATCATAACCATTTTTAATATTCCTTATTATGTAAGCCTATTGTAAATTGGGTATTTCTTTTCCTGTAATAGGCGACTTATAAATAAATAAATATATGGTAGGAATCCTTTCTCCTTATATAATTTCTTGAGTGAACTGACTGAAATTTATCTTAATGATATCTTTCCATTTTCGGTCTTCATTTTAACAGTTAGAACAAGAACCAAGGGAAACTGTGTTAGGTTCCTCGAGATAGTATGCGATTGTGTAATAACTGGAATCAAGTTTGTAATTATGTCCTTAGGAAATTAGTGTCAGGTTTATGGATTAGTTTCTACAGAGGTTTATGGACAACAGAAACATGATGAAAATTTGTATGACTATTATAAAAGATGCAGGGTTATTCATTTGTTAGAGACGAATACACCAGAAGAAGGTTTGATTTCTCTCATAAAGAATGGTTGTCTCCCTAATATTAGGAAAGATCTGTTTCTTAATTATGTTCCAGGGTCAGCAAGAGATTTAGAATCTATTATTGAAAATTATGATAAGGTTCAGCAATATGGCCGACAGTTCCATCTTGAATCTGACACGAAAGGAGATAGGAGAATGAAACCAAACAAAAATAAATTAAATTGGAGTGTTCAATTGCAAAGGAGAACACATAGTCCCATCAATGCCCAGAAAGAAAAGTTATAAAGAATGAAAATCTCTCTATGAAAGGATTTGAAGTTTCTGATAAGAGAGGAGAAGAGGTAAATACTAATAGAAACACTTATGCAATATTTTTACCCTATTTGTTACAACTTTTTGTTTAGAATAAGAACAGCAACATTTTGTTCTAATTTTTCAAAGGTACGAACTGAAAAATTTAAAGGTTGCATATTAGTATTCATTCATCTATTCACCTTATCTGTATCTTTATCTGTATTTCCCTTTCTTTTAGAATCTCACCTCTTCTCCTGTGTTAAGAAATAGTTTCCCTGTCATTTCTTTCATCCTTGTTTACATCCGATTCATTTTCCTTTGAAGAGTTCCACATATACTAAAATCAATCAGGTTTCCCTCTCGGTTTCCTTTTAATTTTCAGTATTGAACTCTTCCGCTTTTGTACCTTAAATGAGAGCTCCAGTGACTCCCTTCCCTTTCCTCAGTTCTGGAAAAAGAAGAAGAAAACATGTCCGTTTTTAACAACGGAGTAAATTCTGAACTTATATTTACACTTAATGAATTTAAGCTACTCATATTCAAGCTTCTTTCAAAAAGATCCATTATTAATCACATCAAAAATATAAAAATATTTATTCCAATAGTAAGTATTGCCTTTGTAATAAAATTAAGAGACAGTATCCTTCCGCCATAGTGACACAAAGAAAGTCACTCGCAAAATAGATATCACTTCTTTTGTGAGTAGAATTCTTGCATCACTCTCCCTTTTACGGGTTTTTGTACTGATATCACTTATTTTGTAAGGCCGCCTATAAAAAAAGACTGTAACGCGAGCCATCTATGCTGATGCTCCTCTCTCCTGCACACGCGCTATAACGTGTAGGAGACACGTGCACTGTAATATTCTTGACAGAAAGTACATTTTAAATTACTCACCATGGGAAAGTGGAGGTTAGATAAAATTAGGTACGGTCATGTATCTTTACATTTTTCTCCTTTACGTCATACCCAGATGAGTGGAGCAGCGGCGGAGAGTGTTCTCCGTACGGGCTCGTATGTAAAAAGTGTCACGTGTCACTATGGCGGAAGGATACAAGATCGATTTTGCTCCATATCTCGAAAATCGTAACTCCTATCAAAACTCTAAGCTTGGATTTACCCCCATTATCATGGGGACCCGCAATGGACCCCTAAAACTCCCGGGTGCCACCCATTTGGGGCTAAAACAAAAAGACACACAGAATGACGGACATACCTTTCTATCATTTGTGAAAATTTTGTGATTCGGTTATAAAAGTCGTAACGGTTGAACCGCTCCACCGATTTTAACGTATAATACACCGTTTGAAACGTATTGAAGCGTAAAATAAGATCCAGTAAGTTTCGGCCGCCTATATGGTCTGGGGTCAGTGCTATCCTAAAAACTGTGAAATTTTGATATTTTTCTAAGCGCCCTAGGGGATCAAAAGGAGATCCTACCAACCCATTTTTTCCTGTGTCTTAGTATTGGAAAGAGCTTTCAAATGTAAGTTTAAGCATCAAAATCGGACTTATACTTCGGTAGATCCGAAACTAACTGTATACTATATGAGTGCCGCTAACAGTGTCCTTTGCCAGCGTCACTCGAAGAACTGTCGTTCTTCATGATGAAATATTTCGTTTCATTAACCTTTCTACGGTTCAAAGCTCTGCTCATTTCATTCAAGAAATTGCCTTAAGTCTAATATCAATGCAGAAAACTAAACAAAACCAGAGTTGCTTCGACTAACACACATAAACGAGTTAACATTTGCTGATAAGACAGACACTTGTAATACCTTCACCAAATGATCTTCAACTATCCTCAGAGCTGAAAAAAAGAAACGCAAACTGCTTCCTTATGTACGCCTAACAATTTACCTGTTTTGTACCACCAATTTGATTCATAATTTTGTCTCGCTATTCCTCCCTTGTCTTTGAGCCAACTTCTTCCTGTAATATAATAACCCATGTACAGGGTGACCCAAAAATATTCATAGAATTTTTCACAGCGATTCTAGATTCATCAATTCATTAGAATTATCAAAAATAAGAAAATTAAAGAAGAAGAGTTTGGGAAAAGTTCATATTAATTATATATGTAGTGTGTAAGTATCTAACAGTCTATACTTACCAAACCACATCAGAAGCTCAGCTTAAGGAAAATTGATGAAAATCATAACCAGAGATTTCCATAAGGAGACTTGATTCCAAATACAAGTGTCCCCCTAATTAATATTTTGATAAAAATCATTTATCTTGAAGAAGTTGAGAATATCTATATCCAATCAGTATATCCAGCCTGACATAAAAGTAGTACTTACCCTTTCTTTTAAATCCTCTACCTGGATACTCAATCATTCAAGTATAAGGCTATTATTAGTGAAACTTCCTTATATTCTAGTTTCTTAATATCTGTAAGATCAATAAAAAGATTTTGATTTTCAGTTTAAGAAATATCCAAAACTTTTATTGCTTGAAAGTTTTCTTTTTTCAATTTTACGAACAAGTAACAGAAAGAGAGTATTTGAATAAACACTCCTTGAGTATATAAGAACGCTTCTGTATCTAGGAAGGAGAAAAATACTTCTTATTTTAAAAAAATAAAGAAATCGGTTTGTATACCTATTCGGGGCAACCTTCCCCTATACAATTTCGGATAATATTAACCTTTCAAAAGTTGACAGAAATTATCTGCTGAATACATTGAAAAATAAAGAATTTTCGTGAAATGTTACCTGTTTCACAGTTCGTTCCTTCTCTTCCTTACAATATTTCAAAAGGATACAAAAAGAAAGTTCCTCCACATGTATCACATGTACCCTTCTCCCATTGAATAAGAAGAAATTCTCTCGCCCTCTTTCCACATAGAACGTTCAGGAAATTAATTATCTGGCATTAAACCCATACATCCTTTTCACTTAGATTTCTCTAGTTTATGGGTCTCACGTAACAACCATATATATAATTTCCATTAAAACTCCACAAATAAAGAATATTTCCAATTTCACAAGTTAACAACATGGGTTGAGTTTCACTATTATACAATTTAACTGAAATTGTACATGGCTTTTCTTTTTAGCCTAAAGAATAATGCTTACACTATTCAGATTTTCGTATTTCCTTGAACACCAGAATAACTTATTCCGTGATATTTCTGCAAAGGATTAAGTTAACCGTGCAATTGGAAAAGAAAGATGCTTGGACCAAACACCAAACACACCCGTTGTTTGTTCAAGCATACATATGGTAAATGTAGGGCGTTTAATCAAGTGGCCACGCATGTAAGTTAAAAGGTCACTTTAAAAACAGTACTTACTGTACGTTTAAAGGTAAAATGTCTACACTTTACTCTGTGGATCAGATTGAAAACCATGCGTCTAATGAACACCTGATAAATAAATTATCTTCCTTCTATGTAGACGACGTTTTAATCATTACTTCAGAAGGCGTTGATTCGTCTTATATAAATAACTGTGATGTAATTCTAAAAATAAGTAATTATTTGATTCCTTTTACGATCGACACGGGTTCTTTAGAGAACATAATATCCTTACAATTATTACAAACTACTAATTCTGAAATGCTGCTTACCCAATGGGCTAGAGATATGATATTAATTAATGGAATGTCGCTACCAAAAATAGGAGATGTAATATTTCATAAGCAACATAATGAATGTCTGCACCAGATGCCTTTCACAGTAGTAAATGGATATTTACATCACCAGGTGATTGTCTGTGCTGGGTTAGAACAGATAAGCCCCAATTGGAAAGAGAAATTAAATTTAATAAAAAAAATCTAGGTTTAAATGACGAAATACATAGAAATGCAGTAAATGACAATAGTTCACATCCTGCTGTAGGATTCAACAGGGTTGCAATCACAGCAGAAAATGTTAAAATAAAGAAGAACTGCTTGAGTTAATGTCATAAATTAGAGGCAAGGTATTCTAAGATAACGGATCAATTAGTAAGTACGATGGATTCATTACAAAAAGCATTAACAGTATTGCAAAACAATCAAAAAGTACTTCTTAATGAACCTAAAGATTCAGTAGGCCTTTTCGAACTGAGTTCACAGGTCAAAAGAACATTAAACCCAGTACAAAAGGTTAACAAAAAAGGTACAGAAGTAGCAGAAAAACTCAAAGAGAAAGGAAATATTTTTTTACAGAAGGAATCAAGCTTTGTTTTATTATGCTTCTGCGCTGCATATTAATCCATCAAATCTGTTAATTCATAATAACATTGCAGCCACATTATTTAAACTGGGTAAGTAACGAATCAATTAGCTGGTGTAATGAAATAATTAAAAGATGTAACCAATCTAGAGATAATCAGGAATTAATGTACAAAGTTATCGAACGAATACAAAAGGCGGAACAATTGTTAGATATTTCTAACCATATATCCTCGGAATGTATAATGGAGCCAATAATAACTAGTAAGTTTGAAAAGCATGTAAGTAATTTGCAAAATATTACGAGGAATACAGAATCAGATGATGGTGATAAAAGTTTCTTGTCACTACAAGATTGGGCATCCTGTTCAACAGAAACTACTAATAATGAATTAGAGGTTAGGGATAATATAGTAATGGATAATAGAGTATAAGTAATGATTCATGATGAAATTATCTCCAGAATCACAGTTGACGAAACTCAAATGCTTTGTCCGCAAATAGTTGATCATGTTGAGGGTAAGTTTGAAAAACACGAGAAAATAATTTTTTGAAAAAGGTGTTGAAATAATGGACGATGTTTGTGATTTTTCATCTAAAAATCTTGGACAAAAATCAAAGACAGATATTAGTGGAGGTGTGATGGAATCTGGGAATTATATTAAACAAGATAGTTTTGAAGCAATATCCAGAGAGGATACAGAGACCGTGGACACAGTAGATTCCATATCAAATTTGAAAGAGGAGAAGACAACGATAATGTCAGTTATCCCTGAGCAACAACGCACTAAGAAAAAGAAAAGAGGACAAAAAGGCAAGAAGGATGTAATGGATGAATCATGGTTTACAGGATGAAAATACTGATTTGGCTGTTGAATACCTTTGCCCGTACATGCCTAATTCTCTCAGATGGAGGGGGGAGAATGCAAAGGATTAAGTTAACCGTGCAATTGGAAAAGAGAGATGCTTTGACTAAACAGCATTCTACAGTACAGTATGTCCTGGTTTTTGTAAGAATAAAAGATTGATTTTGTTTTCGGGTTGTTGTCTTTGTTATCGACTTATTATAGTTGCACTTCTGAGAATATGTAAACTAGAAACCTGTGATGTGTTATATGGAAGAATATACGATTCGGGATTTTGGATTATGTTAACTGAATTGATATCGTACTGAGAAGTCTTAAGGAATGGTAATGCTCACTGCATTGGAATATTGTTATGTGTATAAAGCTGTGTTCTTGATACATCTGTAGTATTGGCCATTTACATGAAGAATTTCAATAAAGATAAATGTATTACTCTGTTTTCAAACCGAACGTATCTATTGATATATTGAATAATATTTGGGAACAATTACAGTTTAGTAACAATTTCCAAGATTAAAAAAAAAAACGACATAGTCCTCACCTCCTCAAACATTTTTCCCAAACTGAAGCTCGAATTAGCCTCACAACAAAACCCCTCCTACTTTTCTGTCTCGTTCTCATTTACCAATCAGGATACAAAGGTTCAACCAATCAAAGGTTAATTTAGCAGTAATCTTACACCAGATCTTAACCTATTACCGTAACTTCCCGAACGTCAAAAATCAGATAAAGAGTAGTACTAAACAGAGAAAAGTTTCAAGGCATAAACCATCCGCCATTTTTATACTTCCCATAAAATGCACATTACATGACGCAGTAATGCATGAAGATACGCTGGATAGGTAAAGTGATTTAGCAGGACTGAAAGAACCCGTACCTCAAATTTACTCGTCCAGTAGTACAAGACTTTCATCTCCAGAGTAACAGGAACCTTCAAGTGAAAGTGAGTACAAACCATCTAAACCCAAAATGTCGAGGGTCAGTATATTACAAGATACTGATGACAACATGTTGGAGAACATTTATGAAGACTATTACAGTCGTGGCTTCAACTTCTATTGTAAACGTATGAGGTGCTATAAGTGCATTCGAAGTAAACCAAATTCTTGCAAAAGGCGAAATCAACCAAGAAGGAAAACAGGCTGTCACAAATAGAAACGACTAAAGAGTATGTAATGTCACAATTTGATAGGGCAAGAGCGTATGGATATGCTGTTCACTATTGACATCTGCAAATATGGCATTTGTGTCTAAAGTGGTTGGCCTAGACATTTTCACAGATTTGATTACTTTTATTAACACATTTAAGGCTGAATATGTAGTCACACGTAAAGACATACAAGAAGATCATAGTATTCGTCAGAAGGCACAAAGGTTTGTGGAGGAACTGAACAAATATGAAATATGTAATAGACGGGAGTGTGGACGAAGAAAAGGCTTGGAACAGTGACCTAAGTCAATTTAATTATGAAACGTCTTCATTGTCAACACTATCTCACAGAGGAGAGAAAGCTACAGCTCGTGTGTTGCGGTCTGTGCATAGCTCTACACACAGCAATACAACTGATATGGCATTCTCAGTGAGTGCAGATTAGCTATCAAGCTCTATATCTATTTTCAAGAACCACAAGGCACTTTTGGCCCAAATGTTTCAAAGAAACTTGAAGCAACATGTCCACGAAACATTCATGTGGTGGCAAGCAAAAATGGCAAAATAATGAAAGAGCATATGAAAAGTTTTCTAACTACCGTATTTTGTGAACATGTACGTGACGATGCGAAGGGGATATTGCTGTGTGGTTTCTGGTCGGGCAATAAATATCGTGTTCTGTTAGATGAAAGTTTTCCGAACAAGGATGTTACGCTCAAGATATTGCCACCGAAGACAACAAAATATGGTCAACCTCTTGATGTGTACTTCTTTCTTCAATATAAGCTCTACGTGAGAATGATCGTTGATTTTGTAAGACTACAACGTGAAAATCCACAAGTAAAGTTACACGATCGTCATTTCATCGTCAGAATTCACTCTGTGCTATAGATCAACTTTATGCACCGAAATACAAGACTATGTTACAATATGCTTGGCAAAAGGCAGGTTATGACACTGACATACAAATATCACCGTATGAAAACGTAATTAGTGTAACGTTTGATATTGGACGTCCTGAATGTAGAAGTGCTGTTGAATGTGAAAAAGTGGCTTTAGTCACAAGTGCTGTTTGTTCTGTTCCACTTTTCTTTGACCACTTCATTGAAATCTCACACCTGCATTTTGAGGACTGAATAGTGGGACAACACTATCAGGTCAGTAGAAAATGTTTGTTGTTCAGATACCGTAATTATTTTAAACAGAGGAAAATAAAGCAATCGGTCACATTACAATATGTGTCTATTTGGTCCTCTTATATCGATATATTGTTTCTTCGCGTTAGCAAAGTTCCTTTCTTGGACCTTGAATAGGTCATCATTCAAATGCGTCTCGTTGTAAGACGCGAAGTTTCTCATGCATATTACTGTTTCTAGTGTGATCTATTTATATTCTAAGCACGTTTCCTTGCGGTTCTGAGCGTTAGAAGTCACGCACATCCCTTGTGAGATAACAAGAGAAAGTAGTTATATTACTGTTACAGAAACCAAAATAATTCTAGCTACAAATACTAAAAATAAAAACATAAATAATATAGAGATGAACATTTATGAAAACCACATACTTCTGGGACTTACAAAATGAAAGTTGAACTTTGTTTATAATTAACTCGGATTATTTTGTTACGTAAAATGACGGATAAGTTTACAAAAATATGTTATTTTATTGAAGAATTTCACAGTTTCCTTACAATGATACTAATTTTGTTTAGTAACTTGATAAAATAGCTTACATAAATGTTACTCAAGCACTTGGAAAGTTAAGAAGAATAAATAAGAAATATTTCCTTGATGTGCGTAGTTACAAATAGGAGTAATGTTTTGCTTTCTACGCCCTAAGAGAAGAAACTTTGAGTTATGTGGTTCATTTGCAACGTCTGTTATTGTTGCTTATTGAATTGAGAAATTTAAACAATTCTTGGTATTTTGTGATATTCTCGCTAGTTATTGTTTGCTCACATGTTTTGCTCATCACGTAAAGAATTTATATATTTGTAGAAATGACGCACAACTGGAACAAGATTATATTAATTATTCATTTAATTTATCTTATGCTTGTCTTAGTTGACTTCACCACAATGATGTCACGAATTTTAGATTCTACTGAACCAATTTTCCGTTTCTGAGAAGGATAATACCTATAAACGTACAATGGAATTTACTCGCAATACACATTTAATCAATTAGCACACTGTGCGCAACGTAGCAAAGTAGATTTTAGATACCAAACACTAACCGTCCACCATTGAATCAAGGTCAAAGTTGGCAGCAACAGTCATTATAAAGTCAGAAGATACTCTCCAAATTTCCAAACTCAGTTCGGAATCAAAACATTGATTATATCCTGATTTTATGTACGGCAAACCTTTCCTGCTATAACAATGTACTATGTCCGGCATCTTAAAATGCGCCACATTGGATTTAGCTTTTTTTTATTATTATTTTTTTTTTTTTTACAAAATAGAACATATCAAATTGGGCCAAGTGAGTCTCACAAATGCAATGATGAAATTAGTTTTATCAAAGACATTAGTTTTTAAGTTACGTAGAGTCCGAGTTATAATTATGCATGAACTGTATAAAGTAGAATAATTAACTCTTACCGCCAATAATACAATTATTGCCTTCTGATGTGTATTTTGTAGTTTATTGTAATTTATAAGCTTCAGCTATCTTAGTAATAATTAATTTACCAGCTAGCTTTATGTATATTCTAAGATCCACTACAATATTAAGAGCTCTCGTGGAGAATCTTAGGTGCTCCTGTCTAGAGCCTAGTGGAGCGACACCCAGTTTAATTCCTTTGTGAGAGTTACAATTTCCTACAATATGGAAACTTTTGTATTTCCAATAGAAGAAATAACAGATTAGATGAGAATAAGGGCATCAATTATTGGACTAAAATCTATGAATTGAAGAACTCTTTATTGAGGAACTAATAGAAGAACTCTGTACAATGAAGAACTATATATTGAACAATTAATTGAAGAACTCCGTCTGAGTATTTTGTAATTGCTAGCCCTAGCTAGTACCCCCAGGAGCTTGCACCCTCTATTTGGGAAGAGAAGTAAGGTAGAAAGAATAGGAGTATAGAAAACATTGAGTACGTAAAAGTTTTAACTTTATATATTATATTCTTTATTTAATAAATCTCAAATATTGTGGACTTTATGAGCTTTGTTCATAAACATACTTTTGGTAAGGAGTGTTGATGATTATGTTCTGGAATATGGAGGTAAAGTGCTAATTCACGTCACAACACTTTCGCATATATATAGAGCAAGTACATAGGTGATCCGTCTGCCCTGGAGCGCTTCTGAGTGTAGACTGGTGGAACACTGTTAATTTATTTATGGTTACTGTGCAATTGCTGAAGGTGGGATAAAGTGAGGGGTGTCATATGAGCTGTATGCAGTGGTGATGTCTAAGTCAGGATGATTTAGAAGGAGTGTATATCGATATAAGGTAAAGAGAAGAGAGAGTGATATTTGTGTGTACAGCTTGAGTGTTATTGAGTTCATGTGCGTGTAAGATGTCTCGAAATAGCGGATGTTGCATAACTAGTCGTTGTGTGATATATTTGGTACGGAGACTTTTTAGATGTAGTAAGAGATGGGGAAAAGTGATGCGTTCATATTACTCTCGCGTTGGACTTGGTAGTTTCATTCGAAAAATAATTGGTAGTGCACGTCGTTCTAGTATTTGTAGTTTTTGGTACATTTTGTGATTGGCTGCGATCCAAGCTGAGAAACCACAGGTTAAGACAAAGACGAAGACGAAGACGACTAGACGAAGGAAAACTATGTAAGTAATGATGACTGTGGTAGACTTTAGTCCCCCATGTTGTTCCCTTGAGACTTTTGAGTAGATTAAGTCTATTTTTGGCTTACTTTCGATTTTGTGAAAGTGAGATTGCCAGGTGAGATGTTGATCGAATACGAGACTAGATATATAACGGTTTTGGAAGGTTCCAGAGGTTCATTGAGGACGGTAAAAGTGAATCGGGATCAGTTTCATTGTACTCGGTTACGACATTTGAGAGATAGGAAATCTATCGCTTCGCTGTCAAGGAGACCGTCAACATTGTCATGCCGAAACCTGCCCTCAAATTTTTGTACGTGTCGAGTACGCCAAAATAACACTCCACACAAACTTTGAGGGGGCAATTCAAAGTGCAAGTGGGCCAAAAAAATTGTCAAAAACCGGAAAATTTGCTGCCATAATGTGAATCAGGTTTGCTACACTGGGACAGAGTACTTGGTTGAGAGAAACGACCGTGCTTACACGTGGATAACGCAAAAACGAGTCGATAGCAAAATGGCTGGGACGAGAAATGTACTCTGCAGTGGTCCTAATTTTGTATTCTCTACTTCTGTGCCAAATTCTTGAATTGCACGTTTTTTTATGACTTCATTTTTCTAAAATCACATGAGAAATTCATAAATAACGTCATATCTCGACAACCAATGACGTCGGCTTAGCAAATTAAAATCAAAGTTGTACTCACTTCATCTATTTAAGCAATGTTTATGATTGAAGACTGCAGTTCAGTGGGGATTTCCATGATTGCCCTATTAAATGGCATTAATTCCATGACAATGAAATTCTTATGTTACCTATCAACATGCACGGCAGTGCATGAGCCAAGTTCTTCACGTCAGAAAACGTTAGCACTGCCAGAAGCATGTTATACAGGAACAAGATTTTATGGCAAAATCGACGATTTGGGGACCCCGTAAGAAGAAAGATGTTAAAGATAGGAATATGAGCTTTTGCCGTTAAGGAGATATGGTAAATATGTGCAGATGTACAAAATTTCA
>JAGDQP010000179.1:126773-195439 GCA_022664845.1 Lepisma saccharinum
AATTTACATTTTTGAAAAAGTTGTTAACTTGGATCAAAATGGCCGCACAAAAACTTTTTCCACACCATTCGAGCTATAGAAACGAAATCTGGTATGAAGGTGTACCATCACAAGTAGGTAACGGCAATGTAAGAAAACTTTTTTAAAAATAGCTTTTTTTAATTTAACAGAGCCGCCCAAATACCATTTTCCAAACCACTGAAGCTAGAGAAACGAAATTTGGTATGAAGGTGTACCATCACGAAAATGTTTCAATAAATGGATCAAACCACCGCTATGAGGGTGCAGCCCCCGAGGCGATATGGGAAAAGGTCTGCACAGCATGGGGCGCTGTCCCCAGAAAGTCTGATCACAATAAAGGGGGCGTAACCCTAAAAATTTGAAGTTGGGGCACACACGGAATTCTGGGGCAGCACACCCAGCGAGGCGAACCTAGTATATATATACACGTATAAAAAGCTGTGAAATCCGAGCAAAACATCAGGTGATGTTCGAGCCTTAGGGTTGGTGGTGGTGGATTTTAGGGCCGCCAGCAGGAAGCAAATTTGCTGTATCATCACAAGTAGGTTACAATAAATATGGCAAAGCTTCCCTATGTTTCAATAAATATTTCATTCCCACGGGTGGTGGTTATGGGAAAAAATCTGCAACATGGAAGCACAGTGTCCTGGAGAGTGGTTACGATAAAGGGGCGTAAGTACCCAAAACTCGAAGTTAAGGCCGCAGCCAGCTACGGGGGGCGAGGACCTAAACGAGGCCGAGAGAGCGAGTATATATATTATATACCTACAAAAAGCTGTGAAATCCGAACAAAAACACCAGAGGTGCAAAAAGTGGAGCCAAGTTCTTTAGCCCTAAAAAGGTGTGAAATAGGAGACGGATGAGCCAAGTTCCTTGGTGAGAGCATGTAACAGGAACAAAGGAACTTGGCGCGAAGTGGCAAGGTTCATGATCCTCAAGCTATAAGGGTGGTGGGGATCCTAAAACCCACTACGTCCACCGCCACCAACCTTAAGGCTGTTGCCAGCTCGCGCCAAGTTCCTTTGTTCCTGTTACATGCTCTCACCAAGGAACTTGGCTCATCCGTCTCCTATTTCACACCTTTTTAGGGCTAAAGAACTTGGCTCCACTTTTTGCACCTCTGGTGTTTTTGTTCGGATCTATTTAGACTTCGACCTGAGTATTAACTTCGATTGTGGTTTACTAAACCGACACGGCTTGCGTCATTATCTGTCGAAATAAGACCTCATTCGCTTTAACTTTGAGCGTTTGTAGCTCCAAAATACATGATTCGAAATTCCTTCAAAGAAAATTATTTCCTGTTTTGATGTGAATAATCACCTCCCGAAGTTTCCCCCTTCTTTCAGGGTTTGATTAATTGAATTCTTATTAACGTCCTAAACGGACTGATGAGCTTCTAAGGACGGAACCTACATTTTTTGGTAAAGTAGGCTCCGAACCACACCGTTCAATAAACACCGGCCGGCGTGAATTGAAACCGTCACCACGCTCAATAAATGCTAAGCTCTTGGTTATCCAGTGATTCAGAGCGGTCTAACACAGTGATTCCGTCAGATCTCCCCCCCCCCCCCGTGGTGGTTGTCACCTCCAAATTCTCGACATTTCCACCAACTTAAACATTTTTGCGGTCAAAAATCGATAAAAACCGTGCAAAACTCACTTACACCCTCCCAGTTTTGACTTTACTCCCCCAAACTGAAAATCCTGGCGGAATCCCTGCTCTAACATGTCCTAGCAACCCCATGAGCAAATTTGGCAGACCGATGACGGCCACGCCATCGGCCGACGCGATTTGCTCATGAGGAATAGTCTATCACTCGTAGTGTACACGATTTACGTACCTGGAAACTTGTGTAACATGTAACACTGTAGATACAACAGGTGCTTTTATATTGCATTATTACAGTTGCGAATAAAAAATTCCAAGTTATAGACAATTATTTTAGAACTGCTTTTTGAATTATTAACACCTATTTGTACATAGGCCTAACAGCTAGTTATAACTGTTACGGAAAATAACACTAATGCCCATCCCTACTCCACCTGGCACTCGACCAGTGTAGCCAACTAGATTTATATTATGGCAGTAAAATTTTCCAATTTTTGACGATTTTTTGGCCCACTTGCACTTTGAATTGGCACTTCAAAATTTGTGTGGAGTGTTATTTTGGTGTAAACGGCACGTACAAAAAAAATGATGGTAAGTTTCAGCATGACAATGTTGACGGTCTCCTTGTTAGTTGAGTTGATAATAAGTCCCCACTTACTGCAACATGATGTGAATATGTTTTCTTGCGTCGATCATGGTATGATTGATAGTTTCAATTGTTTTACTGAGTGATAAGAACGCAGTGTCATTTGCAAATTGAAATATCGGGATATTGGTAGGGGCAGTGGACAACAAAAAGTAGATAGAAGTGGAGCAACAAAAAGTAGATAGAAAAGAAATGATAATACGGAGCCTTGTGGGACCGCAACGAAGAAAAATAGGGGGTATGTTCTAGAGTTTATGGAGACATATGTTAAGCGATTAGTGAGAAAGTGGAATATTAATCTGATGTAGGTGTTCGGTAATTGGAAAGAGCGTAGTTTCTGAATGATTGCTTTATGCCAGACTTTGTCAACTGCTTATTCTAAATCGGAAAGAATAAGGCAAGATGGGTATGAAATGTTGAAATGATTAGAGCTTATGTTGTTGAGACGCAGGAGTTGATCACTGGTGCTAAATGAAGGACGGAAAGTGGTTTGGTTTTAATGAGAAAAATTGTTTCACCATTATTTAATTAATTACGTAACTAATTAAAGTTATAACTTTAATGACAACAATACAATCTAATAAGGAATGATGTCTTCCTTATTAGAAATAATACAACAGAAAAAAAGATAAAATATATATCGTGGTGAACAGGAAATTGATCCTTTTATAGGTTTCGGGAGAGAGATCTTGGGCTGCGTTTATATCAAGTGGTAGATCAGATAAAGACCCTAGCTTTAACGATTATTCAGAATGCATCTCCTGTTCCGTATGAGTACAATAAACTTGATACTTATTAATATATTCAAATGGCCAGAGTTATAATTTAAATATAATTTTACAGATCATTTCCTTTTCCCATAATCTCAAGAAAAATGTCTCCGAGACTGCATTCCATTTAAGAGAAAGAATATATATATTATGCTTATCTTACAGGTAAATCGTCAGATTATATATCTAAATAAATATATATGTAAATGGATCTATAGTCTACTACATATATATTTATGTATAAGTTTTGTTTTGAGTTTGAGTTCAACCGTCTAAGTCTCCACGATTCGCATACCCTTCAGACATCAGAGCCGGGTATACCAGGGATTATATTTTTAAATTATAATTGTGGAAACATAAGTTGTTCGAAGAAGTGTCAATAAGATAATATATTCAGCACTAAAGACGGGGAATAAAAGCACAAAAAAGAGATTATGTTGCTCTACGTGAATGTGGATTCATTGAACTGATTTTTGGAGGGTTTTGCTGAACGTATGCTGGATGGTCGGTATGGGGAGACAGCGTGGGTGGTTTTTGACTTTATGGACTGGAGAGTTTTTATATTTTTCCGCTGTAGCAGAATTTAGCCAGTTTGGAAAGTGAATGTGTAAATAGTGGCTACAAGTAAATGAAGGGTAATTCTTTGATATGTCTGTATCTAATGGTGTCAGTGCCTGGAGCTGATTGTCAATTCTGGCTAAATACGTGTACAACTTCGTCGGATGTGATGGGTGCAGTAAGGGGATGATCAGGCAGTTGGTGTACAGTATTCGGTTGGAGGGGCGGTGAGTTTAAGTTTAAGTCGATCTGCTGGATGATGTCGGAAAGAATTGATTGAAGGTTATATTGCGGTGAAGATGTCCTATAGATAATCGGTGAAACGCGTCTGCTTTTTCGTTATCTGTATGTAAAGCTCTATCGTGATGAAGCAGAGGATATAATGCCTTGCTACATTGAGTGGTGAGTATATTGACACCTGTCAATATTTTGTAGGGTGCGCTGTGTCGGATAAGGTGTTACATGCTTTTACCCATTGTCGTAGCTTTTATATAATTCTGAACTTTTCTTTGTAACTGCCAGTGGAGTCGTAGAGATTCTGGATTTCTAGTTATTTGATAGTCGCTATATAGCTGTCTCGAGCGTTAGATTAAGGTAAGGTACTGAGGGGAAGTTTTGGTTTGTGGAGATACATAGTACTTTTAGGTATAAAAATGTTTGATGTCTGTTTTATCGTCTTGGAAATATGATATGTGACTGTGTTCAGTTCTTCTTCATTTTCTAGGGGTGTTTGTCTGTTCTAAATATATTCACGATATCCTATCTATTCGGACCTATCAGAGCGAAGAGTTTTGATTGGTGGTATTGGTGCATGTGGTGTATATTGACATTGGAATTGTAAAATGAGGTTTATAGGGACATGGCGACTTCCTATAGGGTCTAATACTTCTATGGTACACCGATTAGCTATATTTGTTGACTAAATGACTACATCTGACGTTATGTTAGAAATCGGTCTGGTGTATTTTGGGAGCTGCTTAATGGTTCCGGTTGTTTGATATAGAAGGGAATTTGAAAGTCGTGTATTTTCCCTGTCTGGGCGGCTGTGGATGTTTGCATCAATCTTTGTGAAATTTATGAAGATAGAGATGTAGGAAAAAAATTGTTTGGTATGGGATGATCTAGACAAATGTAGATTTTGTCGGAGTAATATAAATCTTTTAATAATGTGGCTATTAGATGTTTAGGTAGGTTCTGAAGTTGTGAATTATATTGCCGATATGCGGTAGATGGTGAAAACCCTATAACCGTGCTGCCATTTGCTCATTAAGCATGGATCTGTCAGTCCTGTCTCAACATAGTCTATCGGGGGCTTCTGATAGAAATTGAAAGCTTTAGATGTGTTTCATTGAGAAGAAAGTCGTTGATTTGTTCTTCAAGAAGAAGCTGTTCGAATTAAGGTTTGTGAGTGTGAAAGGAACGGATATTCAGGAATAGCAACGCCAATGCCATAATGATGAATGCAGAGTTTGGCTTATACTTTGGAGCTTACTTTACCGCGCTTCTGAGGTTGTTAGATATTTGTGTATGATTTTGTGTTATGTGGTCCAGTACAGAAACCGCATTTTGTGTCATTTGGGCACTTTGAGGGGTGATGTGAATTGTACATGTGAAAATTTTCGCATCTAATAGGTAATGGTGGTTTGACTGTGATGGTTCTACTCTATAACGCCTTTTATATGTGTACGCTACTTGTGTCAACAGTTCATCTATAGTTTCTCGATTAACGCATCACGTAGGTTGGTCCTCCTTGCCTGGTGTTAATGCGTATGCACTTTATGATTGAATGTTCCTCGTCCATCAATTCTGACTCTGCTTCTTCCTCTGTGATTGTCGGGTCAACGCCGCGGATTACTATTTACAATGTTGGTAGTTTGCGGAGGTTGGCGGAGCGATTTGTTGTCGATGTGAATCATGGTGGCTATTTTCCCGAAAATATTATAACTATGTTGGTTTCCGAATTTGTGAGCTTGTTCTATGTCTGACGACTTAATAATGGTGCTGTATCTAGTAGAAATGATTCCTGTAATTATATCGCGTGGTGCTTATTTCATGAGTTGCCGTAAGACATGATTTTAATGTAGGAATCTAGAGTCAAAATTGGTCAACAGAAATAAGTGCGGTGGTGAAGTTTTAGTTGAAGTTAGGACCTGAAATTAGTATCTTTTATTTAAATTCATTGTTTGTTCATATTCTGATACTGCATCGCTGACTGTGTGTGATTTCTTTGCTTGTGGTGAACTGCTACGAGGTGAATTGTTTGCTGATCGTGATTGAGATCTTGAGACTGAAGAAGATGGATGATCCTGGTTGCCTTTGATGGTTCTGACGAGGTTACTATACGGTGGTGGTCCTGGAACTGTTGGTGGTAATAATGTCCTTGCAGGTTCATGATAACGGTGAATAGTAGGGCCAAGGGCTTTAGAATTATGACGATGTTATACAAACGAATGAATGTTAGTGGTCCTGTCGAAACAATGATGTTTTCAGAGGTGCTTGTCACTGTAGAATGAATGATGAGATGATAAGTCTTTATACAATTGCTGTTGCTCAGGCTAACCTGCACCTTCCGATAGTGAAAAATGCCGTCAACCATTATGTGAGTTTATAGGTGATTTTCGCTTATATACGTTTGCTACACATGGTCCCCGTTGGCACATTAACGAGCTACAGCTGTTCTAGATTAAGTTATATCCATCTTAGTAACGCACATCGGCTATTTACATTAACAAGCCAATCATACATTTCCATGCATTTCGAGCACGAAAGTCACAATAGAAAATTGACATGAACATGTAGTTTGTACTTCTCAGATATATGAGTACACAATTAATATACTACATCATATGATTCAGCCCAGTATTTCTGGAATTTTAGAAAATAAAATCAGATGTGTATAACACACATACAAAACGATGCATCCATCTATTGGTGACAATCTCAGCTTACCTCAAGTTATATTAAATTATTCATTGCTTTGCACACACCTTTAAATTATTTTAAATTCTTCCTTAATATTTAAATATAGATGTGAGAATTGTTTTAAAACCATCTAACCATTGATATTCCGATACGTCTTCATATTTACGCTTGCTTAGATAGCATATAATATTGATTTTAAGGTAGAAAGTAAAAACCCTTAGTAAAGCGTTCCTCCCGAATGCTAACACAACCTTCTACCATTGAGCTACGCCGCTCGGTCCATGGGATTTGAACCCGCCTACCTACCCATTGCCGATCCGATATCAGCGGGTTTCAAGACAAGCCGAAAGCGGTAGGTCCTTCAGGACGATCTAACTCCTCTAAGTTTTATTTCTCCTGTGCTTTCTTTTTTTCTCAGAATTCTTGTAGGAATTAATTTGCTTCGCTTTCTTACGCGTTTCACCAGAACCATATATGTCAGAATGGTCGATTGCTGGTATCGAACCTACGACCTACAGAATGAAAATCCAAAGCTTTACCAGTGATTCTGCCGAAACCCTCAGTGGGGATGCCATCCCCCAAAATTCTCGAGAATGCCCGAAACTTTAAAATTTATACAATCAAAAATCCATAGAAACCGTGCATGACTCCAGTTACACCCTCCCTTACTTTTCACTCCCACAAACTGAAAGCCCTGGCTACGGCCTGGCTACCAACTGAGCTACCGCCACTTTGTGATTTACAGAATTTCACGATCATAGCCACGGGACAACGGTGAGCACTATCCATCTTATGTACATTAATAATGTCAATTGCAGATGCATTCTGCCATTACGACGTAAAATAGGATATGTGGATATTCAGGACGATCCTTCTTGTTCATATTATTTACTTAACAGTTGTAATGAAAGACCTGCCCACTGGCCGGTAAACCCTCGACTTCGTCCGTATTTATTATCAAGCAAAGTAATCGTGCGTAAAACTCGTCCTTTTACACAGTTGTTTGCTTTTTTAATTACTCATTCTTTTCAGAAAAGCCACTATATCCGCAAAGTGTACAGCGTCCAAAGTGCTTTCTCTTTGGTGTCCTTTCGAAAGTTCCTTCACTTGAATCCTTTGGTTTATCAGCAAAAGGAAGGAAAGGAAGAAAGGAAATGAAACATTTAGGATTGGCCCATTGTTTCCTTTTTCGAAACAAACAGAACTTCTGGCAGAATAGAACGAAAGGACAGAGGATTGTCTGCGGAGAGGACAATCATGCTGTGTGAACACTACGTAATTAGTTTCATCTGTTAAGTGTTTGTGGAAGTGGTATAACGAGTTCTCGGAAACTAGTTGAATCGTTGCTATTTGGATCCATGGCCTGATGGGCGAGACAATGGACTTGTCATTAAGTGATCCTGGGTTCGGTACTCATTCACCTATTTTTTATTTTTTTAAATAGCAATACTTTTATATGTTGAATAGGTTATTTTGAATTGTTATTGTTTAATTTGTTTTATACCTTTATTTTCATTTAATGTTTTTTGTATTCTTTTCTTTTTTTCCTTATTTTGATTCTGTAGTCTAATTCAGCTTTAATAAACAAATAGTATAAAAAAATGGGTGAGGCATTGGACTTGTGATTCAGTCGTCTCGGATTCGGTACTCGTTTATCTAATTTTGTTACAACTCTGCTTTTGCGATTAGACTTTTCTCTTCCTATTACGTGATGAAAACAATACGCATTTTAAACATTACATACAACTCACATCAACATGTTAGAAAAAGTTAGATTAGGTATTTTTCTTGTTAATACACAATGCAAACATTTATTGAGCCCAACTGTCGCAAAATATTAAACTGTCAGGACATTATTATTATAACGGTATGTTTCACTCCAATATTCTTTACGCTAGCAAGAATATTGTGATGTTATGATTCTCCATCTCCGTAGATGTAGTAGTATAAATTTAGCTAAGCATGTATATTTTTCTCAAAAGAAGTATTCTTAAGATGCAGAAGATATGATAGATGCTAATGTATTATTATACATGTGAATTAGCCATTTCTCATTTACTCAGATTAAGCTGCATATCAGCGGGGATAATACTACAATTCATCTCATAAATTAAACCAAAATAGATTTCATCATTTAATCAAACAAGGTACTTTGTGTTCTCATTAAAGCAATTAACCAAATCTTCACATAACATGTATTGCACTACGGCAATCCACAAACCATTTGTTTTCATTATTGCACCACAAACTTATTGAACATTTATTTCCAAAGATCAATTAACATAGTGTTCAATTAAGATACAATTAGTATTTGCATACTAATGTAGTCTCACCTAATTTGTCGAGTTCATTTAGCGACATATGGCATATTTCAAATGCCGATTTGCGGCTTCTTATCTCTGTAAATTAATATACTCAAAACAGAAGTTCGCACTGAAGCATTCTTATGAACACAGACAAAAACATAAAAGCAACTAAACAAAAGAAGTGATATGTCCAGTTGGTAATATTTAGACCAAAACTTCGAATTAATGCCTTACTGACATTGCTAAGCAATTTCCACATTTCTCAACTCTATCAACCTTTCCTCCTTTTTTGAACTCTATCTGTTCCCAAGATCTTAAATATTCCGTATACCACTCACCTTTCTACTTGTTTTAGAGTAGAAAATCCTTTAAATGATCCTTTTCTTGTTAACTTGATTACATCAATGGGCATTATTTTTGTACGCGACTCTACAAGGCAAGAAAATACTCAGTCACTTCTACACTTAACAAAGATCTCAAATTGATATTCATACGCATCCAATCTTCGTAGAGGTATATCCTGCAACACTCCTACTGTAGCTAAAATGAACAGAAAAAATTCACATGGATAATTATAACATTTACAATACAGACGTCTCTGTTCAAGTATAACAGTTCGCATTTCCTGATTGTTCAATTAGTTTAACTTCAAAGTCTTAATTTATAAAGTATTCTTTCATTTTCAGTTGATGTATGAAATATATTAATATTCCTCACAATTAAAATGTTTTTCAGGTTGTCGTACTCGCTGTGATCGACGTGGTTACGGTGATGTTTGTCTTTATGAACTTTCCTTATGTTCGTAACTCCACCAGTCAACTTCTGAAGCATCGATGTTTGAATGGTTGTGTTCCTAACGGAAGTAAATGCACTCGCCGACGTCTGCCTTTAATATCTAACTCCAGCATTTTTGAACACAAAATTTTGATTACTTTTTCTTACACAAATTTTGGGAGTCTGTTAGGTACACTGAGCGAAGAATGTTCCTGAAATACAAGATAGCGAAGATAGGCAACACACCATACAGGAAATTTTTTCGCTTAATAAGTTCTGGAGAGCAAATGAATATAGCTTCCTTCCCCAGCCTCTATGCAGACTTCGCTAAAGCAGTGATTGGAAGAACCTATACATAGAGACAGACACGCCCCCTCCGTTGCTTAAACTTACTTCTTTGCCCAAACGCACGAGCACAATAACTACAAAACAACATCAGCAAATAATAAGAAGCCTTACACTCCCTAAAGTTATAAAAGTTAAAAGTGCACTCTCCAATAAAGGGAGAAATAACACAATGTAACTGTAAACTGCGTTTATAAAGACAAATATTGTCGTTAAATTTCAAAATGAAACCATCTTTCAATACCGGCGAAAGGTATAGTAATTGTGCAAAAGTCCTAAGCGTCCTCTGTGGTGTAATGAACAAATGCGTGGAAATGAAAGCATCAGAGTTAAATCTGGTGTCGTCGGTTCGAACCCATTCATATTATCTTTCACTTTTTCAAACTTTCATTTTGAATAAAACAAGTGAAAAGTGCCAATTTTACAGAAATATTTTAAATTAGATTCCAAAACTTGAATAAAATGACGAGCTTAGAGAAGTACGTTACGCTGCAAGTTTTAACACTAAAAACGACGTAAGGGATGTAATAAAGGAAATCAAGCAAACACGTAAGTTAATGTGGCCAGCTATCGAATTCAATCCAAATCCGGTGTTTACAGAATAAAACATTTTAAACCTTTTCCCGTAAGTTGAAGAAGTTTCTCTATTCTTTATTAATTTGGGGGTGCTGATTTCGAATTTGCAATAGAATTTTTGTCGCACGTAACTGTTTTGTGCTGTACCGTCTTTTACTTTGTCGTGTATAGAAAAAAAATGTCTGTTCATATTGTCTTGATTTTGTGAATATTAACACACTTTAGACCATAACCAGTGATTCCGCCCCCCCAAATCCTCGAGACCCCCCCCCCAACGTCATAAATTTTACGATTGAAAATCAATAGAAATCGTGCAAAATTCCACTTACACCCTCCCAATTTTGACTTTACACCCCTCAAACACAGGAATTCCAGCTCAAAACACAGGCTATCAAGCACAGAAATACAGTGATCAAAAATCCTACAAGAGCAAATGAAACTCAATTCGAGGTTATGCAGCAACATTTAATTTAGAGCTTTGAAGAATTGCAAAAGTGTTATCTCGTGTCTACACTCTAAATCAAAAGAGCGAAATTCCCCTCGATTTGAATGGGAAGAGTGTAAGATTCTTTTAGTGTGAATTTTCATCGGAGAAAAGTTTCTGCTTGAAAACGAAGGGATTTATGGTAGCCCATGTGAATGAGAATGTCGAAATATATTTAGTTGAATTTGAATCTGTTCATTAAAGTTTTCTTCTGAACACGAAAGCGAAGTAATAAAATGATGAAAATGGACAGCCTATTCCAAAAAAGTTGACGCATTGATTAGGCTGTTTTGAGTTGAAAATTCTCTAAGTCCAACTTCGGAAACAGTAAACCAAACATGCCAGGCCCGAACCCTCAAAGGTACGGTGAACCGCCCCATTTGAAAAAGAAAAAAAATATGCAAATCTGTTTTTCATCTTTTAAGTGCAATAAGACATATTGAAATGTTATTAAGTGTAGAAAATGTACTATTCATTGAAATACGTAGTGATACAGTATTTCTAAACTATCCATACATCTGAGCACGTGATGGTTTTGTCACCTATGTTTCCATACGTAAAAGAACATCTCCAATGAAAGCAAAGACAGCAAACATAGTTTTCGCGTTTACAATACAATAAAGAAGACAAAGGAGAGACAAAACAACAGCATTAGCAACATATATGGATGTTATTGTCTTGGACACAAAAATTCAGTCATTCTTCAGAAGGAGTCCTCTCCGAAGGAGCTTGGTAACTATGTCCATGTTAGCTCAGTGGTAGAGCACTGGGACTTTGAATCGAGAGGTCCTGCGTTCGAACTCCGTTCGGGATAATTTTTTTGTTTGTAATGATATATTCCTCAAAGCATGTATAAGTAGATAAAAAGTTACATTGAAATAAATAAGTTTCATATGTATTCATACAATCATTTCAGAACATAAGTAATTATTATGTTTAAAATATAACATCAGAGAGGTGGTGGGTGTTGACAGAAAGTCGGTATATTATATATGAATGTTAAATACAAATAAATTAAATCGTGTAATAACAATACATAATTGCGTGTAGTGTATTTGTCTGCAGCTATTTGTCATACGGAAGTTACGCCTCCATACTCTCATTTACGATCTTGAAATAGTCAAAGGCTGTCAAAAGAAAATTAGGTTATAAGAGAACAATATCCAAAGTCGGATCATCATTGCAGACCGCAAGTTCAATATCCCCAAAGTTCACGATCCCCACGAACGATGAGAACAATAAACTATACTTTAGTTTCTTTCCACAGGTTTCAGTTCAGTACTCTGAAATACTTTTTTCATATGGAAGTGGTGAGGCTTTAATCTCTCCCGGGCTTGGTTCCAAATTCTATGATGGAGAGAAGTTACTATCGTTTTATTAAGTAGAAAGATAAAATACTTGTATTGACCAGAGCTCGAACCCATGTACGTGTCGCATTAGTTTAGAAAGCAAAGGTTTTAACCCTGAGATAAATTTACAATTTGAAAAGTATTCCCAACATTTGTTTGTCTTATTAAGGCACCACCAGAGTGAGTCACGCTAAGGGGACCATTTTATACATGAGTGATTTTAGATAAGGAAGATTAGATTGGTGTAGGTAGTAAAATTGAGTCATTCCTGGACAAATCATCCAATTTTAGAAAAACTGGTTACATCACCATTTTAGATTATTTTTTTCATATATGGGTTCATACATACCTGAAGATATCAGAACGACTTTCGAAAGAAATGTGATGCTTTTATAGACGCAAGTATAAGGTCACTGGAATTAAAATGGCGGCTTACTAAAGCGGAAGTAGTCCACTCTCGCTTATCCTGAACAATAAGTAAAAGCGAGAAGCGCTCAACCCGGCAGCTGCAGTTTGGTCTTGTGGTCAAAACGTTAGACAGTTGATCCAAAGATCCCGTGTTCAAACCACGGTGGCGACTTTTTGCATATTTTTTTAAAGCAAAATTAAAGCTTTTTTCGTTTTTTATGTAAATACACAAAAGGAAATTTAATAAAAGTTGTGGTTTACAGTTTTAAAAGATGCCACTAAAAACTAGGATGTATATAAACCCCACCAGGGCAGCATGCACACCGAGCGACAGGCAGGTTTTCAAGCGGGGGAGAGTGCGTTCGAAGGGACCTGAGCGGCGTTAGCCGCGGGGGAGGGGCGCAGCCCCCTGTTAGCGGTGAGCATACGCAAAAGTACTGTTTACGTAAAAGTTCTGTTTAGGCAAAAGTTCTGTGCCGTACCGAAACTGTTTCCAAGTGTGCCGTAATTATAATTCCAGTGACCTGCGGCTAGACGGACGTTTTTTTTATCTCTCGGGGTGACCAAATTTCCAACATGGCGGGTGATGTTTTTCCGTAGGATATGTACGGAAACCTGCATATCTCAAAAACTAGAAGAACTAAAGAGCTGAATTAAAAACCATTGGGTAGCTCTTGAAGTACACTTGGAAGATGTGGAATCCCGTCTTTGAAACTTAATTTCTTTATTCCAAACATTAGGCTGAAAATAAATTTACGAATTGTATAAAATTCGATTTTTAAATCAAGATTTTGGGGTGTAGGAATTGAATCAAATTCTGCAAAATTTTGTCATGTTTAGACCTCCCAAAAGCGTTTCTAACCTTCAGACTCCTTTTTGTTCTACGGGTGTTCAAACATGGCCCTTTGCAAAAAATGCCGGATTTTGGGCTTAAATATTGCATATGCGTGCTCATGAAACAATCTGAAATGTTGTTTCGAAAAAGCTTCGTATGTGAACAGCTAACAGTAGAAATTGCTACTTTTATTTTGTAATGGTTTGGTCAATACCAGCGGATTTTCTTCGCTAGACGATGCAAATGCGAATGTCACCATATTTTAAGGAAGAAGTTGAATATAAGACTGCGGTTTCTCTTGCGATGTGTAGAAATACCAACAGGATGATTATGTAGAAAACTCTGTGGCGTTGAATCACAATGCTTTTCTGCTACAGAAAAAATGCCGTTTTGGGTCTAAAATATTTCAAATGGGCCATCATAAAAATCTGAAAGTTAGTTTTCTCCAGGAAGCTTTGTATGTTCTCAAATCACAGTAGAAATGGCAATTTTTATTTCTGAGTTGTTTGGTCAATAAAAAGTTGTCCATGAGTGTTAAAAGTGTGCCTTTCCAGCAGTGTAGTAATATGAAGCTGCATATACACATATAATCTCCTTGGACTGACCAAACCAATTAGAAATAAAAGTTGTAATTTTGGTTGTGAAGTGACTACTAACAAGGCTACCTTTAAATTTCAGTTTTTTTTTTAAATTATATATTTGAGTCCGAAATCTTGCATGTTTTGACGAAATGTCATGTGTGAACCCTGTTAGAAAGACAGTAATGTATTTCAACCAAATGATTTTTTGAATATAGACACTCTTTTGATAGGTCTAAACATTACAAATGACACAACCTTAGATTCGACTGTTTCACAGAAGAAAGAAAATGTGGTCTCTTTGAAGATACCACATTTGCATTTGCATAGTATGACGACGGAGAAACTAAACTTGCACTGACCACCCACTTCCTGGTAGTCGGGAAAAGGTTGGGGTCCGCACTTTTCATACCGTTTTCGTCTAGAATTTTTGTAACTCAAGTATCGGTTTTCCTTTGCAAAAGAATTCTGCCGGTAGATCAGAATATAGAAAGATGAAGAGGGGAAAAGTTCTTTACATTTTTAAAAGAAAGAGTGCCTTATGTGGGTTCAAGAATTTATAATTTATTCTTAGTACTAGCTGTTACCTGCACCGTCGCTTTGCTCGGAGGCCGTCTTCGAATATCTGGTTGTACGGTCTAGTGGATAAAGCGCTGGAGAGTTGTTCTAAAGGTATCGGGTTTAATCCCACCACAGGTCACCGATCTCTTTTCTTTTTTAAAAAATAAATTGCCTTTTTCATTTCTACTTTCGTAATATGCACTTTTCTGCTACAGTATCGAACATCAGTGAAATAAATTAGTTAAAGCCAGATTATACATAAATTTCAAATATCGACCTTAGACAGTGTGGCCTGAGCGTTTATATGTCAGTCAGTCAGGATTTCTCTTTTACATAGAGAGAGTATTATTATTATTATTATTGCCTTCTCAGGATATTATAGTATAAATTCAAATTCCCTTATTCTCAAAAGATTAGCAGTACTGACGTATTTGTTTTAATCTGGAATTCTTAGAATATTGACCGAGTCGCCGTAAATCAGTGTTAGAGCGTTGGCGTAGCATTCGGGAGGCCGGGGGTTCAATCTCAGCGGTCTACCATCCTGATTCAGGTTTTCTCAGGTTTTCCAGTCACACCAGGGAAATGCTGGGATGGCACCTACAGTATAGACCCTGGCCAACACCTTCCCAAATCCTTTCCTATCATCTATCACTGCCTAATCTTTATAAAACATTTCAAATTTAGAACATAAAGGGAAAATTTTGAATTACTGTTTCCTTTGTAGTTTGTACAGAACAAGGCATCATAAATCATTGACTGATTCTGACAAAGATTATATTTGTTTAAACGTTTAATCAACAACCATTACTTAAAATATTTGAATTGCTATCAAACTTCAATATTTAACACCTTCTTGTTTAGAAGGTATATATATCTGCTATCTGTATATCTATATGTATCTTGTATGACTTAGACTATATTGGCATCGTGTTGTTCCTAGAACATTAATAAATATTGCATTACATTATTATTGCCACAACAAATCCAGTTATATTTTATGTTACTAATAAACTGCTAAATAACAATCTAAAATTTCTTAATTATTTATACTGGGAAACATCGAGTTTCAGGTGATAATAGCAGTACAATAACGATATTTTATGATCCTCTGAATCTAGACAAAGTGACAGTAATCCTGGTGGAAAACTAGCAGTTTTATTGTAGTTGTATTTGCTATGAAGATTTTTTTTTTCGAGAAATTCTGTGTATTGAAGAACAAACCTCCACAACTGCGGGCTTAAAGTAATTCTGTAATGAATATAGTGTCTGTGTTACTTACTATATTTCATTTCAGACTTCTAGAAGTATCTTATTGACGAACTGTTTTCGGACATTTAAGCTCGAAATCCGGCAAAGGACCATGTTTTAACCCCCATAGAAGAGAAGGAGTGTAATTTAGGACGATGATTTTTTGCATGCATACACTCGATTGGTTGGTCTAAATATGACAAAATTTTGTAGAATTTTATTCAATTCCTCACCCCAAGAAATTTGTTAAACATCAAATTTTACACAATTTGTTACTTATTTTTCAGCCTAATTATTGGAATAAAGAAATTAAATTTCAGAAAAAGTGATTCCATATGTTCAATGTACACTTCAAGAAATACCCAACGGTGTTTGATTAAGCTTTCTCTAGCTCGTCTGGTTTTTGAGATATTCAGGTTTCCGTACTTGTCTACGGGAGTAAAAAACGCCACCCGTCATTTTGGAAATATAGTCGCCCCATGAATAATAAGAGCATAACATTTCTTTCAAAAGTGGTTCTGATACCTTCAGGTATGTAGGAACCCATATACGAAATATTTGATTTGTTCTAAAATGCTGATAGAACTTTTTTCTAAAATTGTTGATTTGTCATGGAATAAACAACTGCTTAGATGGAAATGAATATCATTTCTTACCGACACAGTAAGATTGTTTTACTATTACTAAAATAATTTTAAAAAATAATCTACCTTATCTAAAATCACTAATTTATAAAATGTTCCACTTAGCGTGACTCTATCTGCTGGTGTATTAAAAATACAAATCTTGGCAACATTTCTCTAGTTGTAAAAGTAGCTCATCGTTTAAACCTTTGCTTTCTAAACCAATACTACACGAACGTGGGTTCGAGCCCTGGTCAGGTCAAGTATTTTTCCTATTAGTTAATAAGACAATAACTTATCTTCAAAAGATGACAAAAGTATAGAATTTGCCTGCAAGAGAGAGAAAAGCATTTAAAACCCATGGAAAGAACTTCTGTCTTCTTGGCTGAAAAACAGTTTAGTATGTTAGTGCCTCATCATTCGTGGGGATCATGAGCTTTGGGGATAGTGAATTTGTTGTATGGCACCTTGGTCCGACTTTGGATACAATAACATTTACTTAATTTGTGTTCAACGTTCACATATAACATACTGACGTTCTGTCAACACCCAAAACTCCTCTGATGTTACATTTTAAACATAATAAGTACTTATGTCCTGAAATGCTTGTATGGATACATATAGAACTGACTATTATTATTTTATGTAAATATTCATGCTTTGAGGAATATATCATTATAAAAATAAATTTTCTAGAACGGGATTCGAATCCACGCTCTCACGATTAGAAGTCAAAGTTCTTAAGTAAACATTGCTTCATAACCTCAAATTGAGTTTCATTTGCTCTTGTAGGATTTTTGATCACTGTATTTCTGTGCTTGATAGCCTGTGTTATGATTAGGGATTCCGCCAGGATTTTCAGTTTGGGGGTGTAAAGTTAACATTTTGTAAGTGGGTTTTGCATGGTTTTTATCGATTTTCGATCAGCTGTCGATTTTCGAGTTGTATGGCGGAATCACTGGTTGTGATCTATAGTGTGTAAATATTCATAAAATGAAGACAATATGAACAGGCAATTTTGTTCTAATAACGAAAAGCATTACACACAAGACACTTACGTGCGACAAAAATTCTATTGCCCAATTCAAAATCAGCACCCCCAAATTAGTAAAGAATAGAGAAATTTCTTCATCTTACGGGAAAATATTTTAAACGTTGTCTTGTGTAATTACCATCTTGAACTCGACAGCTGGTCATATTAACTTACATGTGCACTTGATTTCGTTAATTACATCCCTTACGTAGCTTTTAGTGTTAAAATTGGCAGCGTAACGTATTTCTTTGAGCTCGTCCTGTTATTCATGTCTTGGAATGTAATTTAAAGTATATCTGTGAAATTGAGATTTTTCATCTGTTTTATTCAAAATGAATGTTTGAAAAAGTGAATGGTCATATGAAGAGACTTGAACCAAGGACGTTAGATTTTAGTCTGAATCTCTTATTTCCACGCATTATTCCATTACGCCACATAGTACACTTCCTATAAAGGCACAATTACTGTATATTTTACCAGTATTGAATGATCGTTCCAGTTCGAATCTTAAACGAGAATGTTTGTCTTTATAAACATAATTTAAAGTTACATTATGTTATTTCTCTTTTTATTATAGTGTGTACTTTTATTTTTTTCTACTTTAGTGGGTGTAATGCTTATTATTATTATTATTTACTGAAGTTCTTTTCTATTTTTAAAGTTCAAGCTTTTCGCCGATGAAGTAATTTTCAGACATTCAAATTTATGATTGGTTACAATAATCTCGTGATGTAAAGAGTTCTGTTGTTTTATCCAGGATTGGAGAAGGATCTAAAACGTGTACATGGTTTCAAACTAGGGGCGTGTCTCTCCCTTCATAGGTCTCTCCAATCACTGCATTTCTATTCCCGAAGGAGCGAAAGGGGGAACATATATTTCTTACTTGTCCTGAACTGATTAAACTCAACATTTCGTGTATGGTGTGTTGCCTACCTTCACTACTTTGCATTCCAGGAACTTACTTCGCACAGTGTACAATGCCTATGAGAATTTCATTACTAATAAATGTGGATTATTCTCTGCTAAGTCATGTCTTTTGAATAATACATTATGCTACACTTTAGATATTTCGCATTCAAGTATTCTCTTTGGCTCATATCTAAAGCACTCTATTCAGAACCCACGTAACTTTTTGCTCTTAAATTAATATTTTTACTTATTTAGAACCTAACACCCTACTTCCGTTGGGTAATCCCTTGCGTGCCCATTGCAAAATTGTGAAATATTCATTTTCAAATGGAGCAGATTTAGAGTTTGACGATAGTATGTCGCATTAGCTTACTGTTGGTGATGATATAAAACTCTAAAGTTAATTTTTCCAAGCTTTCGGTAACTTGTAGCTCCGAAACTATGCACATTTCAAAAATTAGTCAGAGCAACTTTCGTCCTGTTTTGATGTGAGGAATCACCTCCAGAGGTTTGACGGTGTAGTTCATAAATACCTTGCCCAGACACACCGTGGATTGCCACCGATATCCCGTGCCCGTGAGAACGTAAGAAGGAAGTAGATAAACCTGAGATCCTGATCTAGCGGAACGCTAAAGGATATTTGCCCGTATGCTCAACTGGTTGGGAACATTTCGGGTGCGCCTTTTTGATATAAATGTGTTAGATTTAGCGGGAGCCAGAGGTACAATTCGTTTCATCTCTATCAGTTTACCATAATTTTGTACTTGTATGTTTTCAACAACGCAAAATAAATCAATAAAAAAATATTTGATTCGATATAGTGATTCTGCCAGGATTTTCAGTTTGGAGAGTATAAACACAAAATGGGGAAACTGTAAGTATAATTTAGGGTTTGTATTTAATTTTACCGAAATAAAGTAATGATTGAGAGCCCCATTTGGTGGGTTCTGGCAGAATCTCTGGACTTTGACCTCGGGGAACTTGTCCCTCTGCCCTTACGAGTGTCCTCTAACAACAAATGGCTTGTGCAGTGTCGTAATGCAATACGTACTATATTCTCATTAATGCAATGCAAAATTTGCTGTATTACTTTAATTAGAATACCAAAGGTAAAATAAAATAATGGCTGAGCAAAGCACTACAATTTATTTTAAAAAATTAAAATTTTTGTAAACGTTTTCGCCGACTACCAAAACACTCGGCTTCCTCAGACACACTAAATCATATACACAACACAACCTTCAGTGAGACAGTTCTGTGGTTCCTGATTGGCTCTTATCAGAAGTTCCCAGCCAATTCCGTACCGACTACAAAAAGTGAATTTTTAATTAACTCTCCTGCTCCTACTACCTTTATCTTACAAAATCAAATTAAGCCCTTTTCCTCTTCTTTCTTGTACAAACTATTTAAAAAAGAAGAAAATAAAATAAAATAAAAAATAAATAAAATAAAATAAGCAATAAAATAAACAAAACTACTTATACAATAAAAGAAAAATAAGGAAAACTAAAAGTATAAACAATAAATAAAGAAATAAATAAAACTAAAAAGTTAAAAATATAAAATAAAGGTTCGGTTAAAAGGAGGTGACAAGTTAGTGTTCTTTAGTAGATATGTTGACGATTGTTTGGGGATATGGAAGGGCACGAAAAGGCAGTTGGAGAAATTTGTAAAAGAAATTGAAGACAGAGAGAAAGGCATAGAACTGGAGTTGGAAGTGGAAAAGGATGATACCATAGTGTTTTTAGATATGTGGATTAAGAAGAAGGAAGGGAAGATATACACGGAATGGTACCAAAATGTTGTGCGTCCGGGAACTATTGCTATGCTAGGAGTGATGTGGATTACTCGACAAAGAGAAACTTCATAAGAAACATGGAAGAAAGAATTAGGCAGGTCAGCAGTGAAAAAGAAAAGGCAGAGGAAGGGATAACAGTTTTTCATGAGCAGTTAAGGAGAAATGGATATGATAAGAGGAGGTTGAAGTTAAAAAGGAAAGGAGAGAGCGAGAGACAAGGAGAAGAAAGAGCGGAACAAAAGGAATATGGAGAAGAAGAGAAGAAACTATGGTGGGGGATAGAGAGTATAGGAGAGGATACAGAAGTGATAAAGAGAATGTTGAAGAAGATGGAAGGTATTTCAACTTACAGAAAAGGAAGCAAAAGGCTACTGGACGTCATAAGAGAAAAGAAGAAGAAAAAAGTGAAGAGAGAAGAGGAGGGGAAGGAAATTATGGAAAAAAAGGGAGTGATATATAGAATCCAGTGTAGTGATTGTGAAATGTGTTATGTAGGCGAAACGGGAAAGAGGTTAAAAGAGCGGATAAAGCAACATAAAGCTGATATTAGGTTGGAGAGGGACAGAAATGCTATATATAAACATATAAGAGACACGGGACATTTAGTGGATTGGAGTGAAGTAAAAGTGTTAGGACAGGAAGACAGAAGGCCGGTCAGAAAATGGAAAGAAGCACGATTAATAGAAGTTGAAGGTGGAAAAGGGATGAACTGGAACGCGGGACTTAAAATTGATGACCAGTGGGATAAGTTATTGAGAAGCCTGAAAATATAGATTGTATTATTGTTGTAAGGATGTACAGTGTTGCTTTGTTATTATTATTTATTTATTTATTTACCTTTATTTTATATTTTTAAATTTTTAGTTTTATTTATTTCCTTATTTATTGTTTATATTTTTAGTTTACCTTATTTATCTTTTATTGTATAAGTAGTTTTGTTTATTTTATTGCTTATTTTATTTTATTTATTTTTTATTTTATTTTATTTTCTTCTTTTTTAAATAGTTTGTACAAGAAGGAAGAGGAAGAGGGCTTAATGTGATTTTGTAAGATAAAGGTAGTAGGAGCAGGAGAGTTAATTAAAAATTCACTTTTTGTAGTCGGTAAGGGATTGGCTGGGAACTTCTGATAAGAGCCAATCAGGAACCACGGAACTGTCTCACTGAAGGTTGTGTTGTGTATATGATTTAGTGTGTCTGAGGAAGCCGAGTGTTTTGGTAGTCGGCGAAAACGTTTACAAAAATTTTAATTTTTTAAAATAAATTGTAGTGCTTTGCTCAGCCATTATTTTATTTTACCTTTGGTATATAAAAGCAAAGCTTTCGTATTTAGAATACCATAGAATACCAAATACAACCTTTGATTAAATGAATTATGTAACGCTATGGAACCTATTTTGGTTTAATTTATGAGATGTATTGTAGTATTATCCCGCTGAAATGCGGCCTAATCTAAGTAAATGAGAAATGGCCACCTAATCAGCAAAGCCGACCCGACGTGCGCTGCCAAGTAGCTATACACGAAACACACACACACAAACAAAACACGAACAAGAGCAAAATTATGATTTTCAAGACATCACTGCTTACTTACTAACTACCCCAGCAACATAAAAATATCAACGTTTACTAGTAATCAAATCTTCGATAACACTACCAAACCTCAAGTCAAAGGGTTCGTGGGATGCTGAGTTATAAGCCGCCAAAATAGGCTTTTTTATGAAATAACCATTCACTCAATGGCTCACTCACTGACATAAATGTTTGACATGTTCATGGACGGATTTATGGGGGCATTGCCTTCCCAAGTCATTTCAGAGTTACTTTAAATGTTTCATTCTAAACGATAGCTTTAAAAGTGATTGCCTCCAAAATCTCTGTAGTGCCACTAGGCACAACCAGGGTCTGACTCTTAAATCCGCTCATGGATATGTTCCGACTAGCTAGAAATACAAAACGTTTACACATCCTAAGCTCCAGAAAAGTCCAAAATCTAGAGTCCGACCCATAGGAGGCACAATAGCCACTCAAATTGTAAAATCAATATACATGTTCTAACGTGTTTCCGACTAGGTATAGATTTAAAATTTTACACATGATTCGGGGGTTAGGCTGTAAACCTCCAGAAATGTCCAAAATTTGGGGTAACATTCCAATAAACCGCATCAACACCCAAAATGTACACCTTAAATGAACGTGATCAGATGTATACCAGGTGTGTAAATATGAAACCGGAATTTGTGCATAAACGGCGTTAGCTGTCACTGTGGTTACCGTAAAACTGCGTCCTTGGCGCCACTTGCTTATTTTGACTGTTAAAAACGATTTGCAACTCACAACCAGACAAGTTTCATGTCATAGTGTAGTGTTAAATAGCGTTGAACAAGGCGCAATTTGTACCAACAAAATACGATGTGCAAACAGCATTGACTTTTTGTTACCATTTGAAGAAAACTACTGCATAATAGCATCGCATGATTGTCGAAGCTTACGGTGATCATGCTCTTGGTACTTGTCACAGTGCTATGCGTGGTTTACAAAATTTAAAAGTGGCGATTTGGACGTGAGAAACGAAGAACGTGGAAACCACCGAAAAAGTTTGCAGACAACGAATTGCAAGCTTTGTTGGATGAGGATGACGCTCAAACGCAACAACAGCTCCTGGATCAATTAAATGTGACACGAGAAGCAGTTTCCATACGTTTAAAAGCCATGGGCAAGATTCAGGAGGTGGGAAAATGGGTTCTACATGCATTGACTGAACGACAGCAGGAAAACCGAAAAACCACTTGCGAAATTCTGCTTGCCAGGTACAAAAGGAAATCATTTCTCCATCGAATTGTGACTGGTGACGAAAAGTGGATCTATTTCGAGAATCCTAAGCGTAAAAGATCATGGGTAACTCCAGGAGAACCGGCGACATCGACTGCAAGACCAAATCGCTATGGACGGAAGACAATGCTTTGTGTTTAGTGGGATCAGAAGGAAGTGATCTATTATAAACTGCTGAAACCTGGCGAGACCGTTAATATCCAAAGTTACCGACAACAAAGGATCGATTTGCATCAAGCTTTGCGTGAAAAACGACTAGATTATAACCAAAGACAACATAAAGTGACTGTCTTTCACGATAATGCACCCTCCCACACAGCAAAACCGGTCAAGGAAACGATTGCGACGTTTGGCTGGGAAATTCTTCCGCATGCGGCGAACTAACCAGACTTGGCGAATTCCGATTTTCACTTATTTGCATCCATGGGACACACACTTGCTGACCAGCGCTTCACATCTTACGAAATTGTACGAAAATGGCTTGATGATTGGTTTGCAGCACAAGAGGCACATTTTTTTTTGTCTGGCATCCACACATTGCCGGAACGATGGCAGAAATGTATCGCTAGCGATGGCCAATACTTCGAATAGAATAGTTCTTAGCATTGTCATCCAATCACTGTGTCTTTTCTGTGCATAAATTCCGGTTTCATATTTACGGACCTGGTAATATCTTACATATCTTTGAAATTGTCTTAACGTGATCTTTTCGGAAACGAGTAGCATCAAAGCTAACCTACCCCCAACTACCACCAACCTCAAAACTCTACCCCTAAATAGAAAATTAAATTTACAAAATGTTTTGGTATCCGAATCCAAAACACTCCGTGTCAAAAACAAAGCCATATTTCCAAGCAGTACAGAAAGAGAAATGTTTCAGAATATGGAAGTTTTAATATATAAAACTGGCCAAGCTCTTTCCGAGGTAATTCTCATATCGATTTAGCTAAGTTGTATGGAACAAATTACATTCTCTCATACAGCTTATATGACTGGAATTGTTTCAAGAACTTGGCCAACTGGTCTGGAATGTAATCGAACAGTACAGTGTTTAAGTAGGTGCCAGTAGAATTACCAGAGAGATGGCCAAGTTCTTGAAAGAATCGCAGTCATATAAGACAATTTAATTTTTTCCATAAAACTTAGCTAAATCTATATGAGAACTACCTGGGAAAGAACTTGGCCACTTTTATATATAAAACTTCCATATCCTGAAACATTTCTCTTTCTGTACTGCTTCGAAACCTGGCTTTGTTTTTGACACGGAATGTTTTGGATTCGCATATGTAAAATACATTACGATAAGTAATATGATATCTTATGCATCTTAAGTATAATTCTTATTTTGAGAGAAATATACATGCTTAGCTAAATTTATACTATAACAGTGGTGATCGAGGAGTATAAATTCGAACTCACGCATATCTAAGTAAGTTAGTTGCATCCGTTTGCAATTCATTCAAATAATAATATTTCGTGCTGACATAAACTCGATTGTCAATTATAGAGTGACAATATTATTTAAGCATGTTATAACAAGTTAAGCATTGTTGTATCTGTCAAAGTGAATGGTATCCTAAAACTAAAAGTGCTTTGTAATTAATCACTACCAAAATATAATTCAAATCTACAGTATAGAACAAAGTAAAAATTATATCAAAAGAGCATTAAGTCAAAGCAAGCAGGAGTAAATAAAATATCCTCGTTAGACACAACACCATGTATACGAAAAATAATGCTTAATACGCATGAAATGTGGGTAGAGGTTGATTGTGGTGCGATCGCTAACGTAATTACAGAGGAAATGTTACATAAATTAGCACCTGCTTCACAATACACAGCAGTTATGCACAGCTGATGCTAACACTCTTCAAGTAATAGGAACGACTAACATAGGGTGTAAATCGGACACAATTCAATCCAACCTCATATTTTTCTAGTATCAAACAAATTAAAATGTGTAATTTTGGATAGGTTGGGATTGAATGTGTTTTGCTGGCATTGGAGACAATTGTTTTCATCAGAAATAAATATAGAAATAGACACACTAACATCACCACGAGAGGATGAAATAAACCTACTACAATCAAATCTACTTACTGAGTTTGCTTCAGCATTTTCTGAGAGTATTACGACTCCAATTAGTAAATATGAGATGAATGTACGTTTAAATAGTTCTGGATTACCTGTTTTAGAAAATTCTATAGAGAGCAATATAGCTTCGAGGAAAAAGTTAAGTTGGGTTTAGATAAACCGGTATAAGAACAAACACTTGAACAAATCAAGTACTCGAATTGGGCAACACCTATAGTAGTAGTCCCCAACAAGTCAGGGGAGATAAGAGAAGCGCATATTATAGAGTAAGAGTAAATAAATGCCTCGAGCGCCTGTTTTATCCGCTTCCAATATTAGAGGATATTTTACACAAATTACAGGGTACCACTACATAATGGTTCTGGAATTAAGTCAAGCATACCAGCAGCAAGCATTGGATGAAACTTCAAGTAAAGTACTAACAGTTAATACCCAATGGGATTTATATAAAATGAAACGCTTACTATGTGGGTTATCCACGAGCCGATACATTTTCCAACAATTTATGGATACTGTATTTTTTATTTTATTTTAGGGACCCACCATCCACACCTGTCTCTATGCATTCTATGCACAAAATGGGTTATGCACTTTCAAGGGCGTGCAGCACGAGCAGTTGTTTGCTCTTCCCATTTTGCGACAGTCAGTCTTTAGAGGTTTTCAGATTGCCAGTGTTCCGACAGTCCGAGAAACTCCTTGGTTCGCTCAGTTATGACTTCGGGTAGTGCGGGATGGACTTTGGACCAGGCGTCCAGAATGTTCTCCTGGTCTTTGTTCCTAATTTTGGAAGTTTTCTTGGGCGGGATGCGCTACCATTATCTTTTATTTATTTTTTGCTATTTTATACAAAACTATTAACATATAGAACAACACACACACACACACACACACACACACACACACACACAAGGACAGTACAGCATAGACGTCGACTCAAGATGGCTTCTTCTTCTTTTTGTGCAACGATAAGAAAAAAAGGGGGAAAAGCTGGACTGCAAAGTAACTATTACTGGTATTTTCTCACAAAGTTATTGCTAGTCCTTGTTTCCATTCCTGGTTCCCATCCTAATTTTCTCACGCAGTTAGTCTTGTTCCTCAAGGCGTCTTCACATCACACACTCAACACTTAATGGCTATTTTATTTTTAAAAGCTTGTGGTCCGGCTTTCAGGTTGCTCACATTTATATTTTATTTTTATTTTTTCGGTTTCCTGTTTTATCTTCTATTTTATTTGGCCTCCCGTCACCACTCACATACACACACTACAACTTGCGTCTCTTGCTGCCGGGATGGCAATCACCAGGACAACGCTGGTTTCCAGCCGACACACACTCGCTCACTTTTACTCATATTCACTTATATTTATTTTTTAGCGTAATTTTATGCACTATTATTGGTTTAGATTTTTTCCTTTTCAGATGGAGTTTAGTTATTAGTTTATTTTTAGTTTGCTTAGGTTATGTTTTCAGTTTCGGATTGTTCTAATTCCCGGATTGTTCCATCCCGTCTGCTGATAGCGAAGTTCGCACTCGTAGAAACAGCCGTGAATACGACTCGCTCTCGAGGTCCGCGTCACGGTATCAGCTCCCTAACTTGTTTTCTATTGTTCAGCATCTGGTCTTCGCAACGCCCGGCCTTGGTCAGTCCCGAATATAAATTTTCTTCTGTGATATTCTGTTACTTTTTGGGTTATCTCCAGGAAGACACTCGCCAGTTCTGGTGTTCTCAGAACTTCTGCGATTTCTATATCCTTCAGGAGAGTTCTTTGTTCACCAACCAGGTTTTATGTTTCTTCGCATTTTAGCATTACGTGTTACGAGGTAGCGACCGACACACGGGCGCGACACAGATTATCCTCGACTATATTAATTTCCTTTAGTTTCTGCCTGAATGGGCCCTGTCCCGTGAGGAAGTGTAGCAATCCTCCCGTAATCTCCACGTCCAGCTCCATCCTGCCAGCTACGTCCGGTATTATACTATATAATCTTCTCGATTTCGGGCATTCTTGTCAGAAATGCTGCCATGCATTGGCTAGTATTTCCTGCACGTCCTGCTTGTTGTCCACACGAGCGTGTAGTATCCGAGCGACTCTTTCATTATTTTTATTTTTGATCCAATACATAGCATGTAGCTTTTTGACTTGTAGGTGCAATGGCATGGATGCAGTAGACACCCAGAGTGCCTCCACCGGCGTTGTTCTGTATGCTCCTGTGAGTTTTATCAGAAGCTGTTATTAGTTTATGTCTTATTTTAATTGCTTTGCCTGATATCAGTTCGGTGTATTTTCTAAAGTTTAACCTTTCGTCACGTGTTAGTCCTAAATATTTAAAAGTTTGTACTCTCTTAATTGTTTTATTATTCATTTTGATTAAAGTCCTCTGTTAAGATTATTTTTTTCTTTAAATAGTACGGACTTTGTTTTCTCTGCTGAGAATTAAATTTATTATTACCGCACCATGACACCATTTATCTTGTGACTACGTTAGATTTCCTTTCTATCTCCAATCTGCTGTTTCCTTTTACTCGTTCTACCCCTTGCAGATCATTTAACATCTCCAGATATGGCTGGATGGTCAGGTCCCAGATCATCCCTAGAACCGACCTCTAAGAGCATCTTCTTGTTGGTCTTTTGCCCACAACTCCATCGGCCGTACTCACTTATATTCTTCTATTACAAAAATAGTTTTTAATTACTATCGAATTTTTTATGGATCTTTAGATTTCTTAGATTTCTCATTAGAGCTGGCCACCACAGGTTGTCGAACGCCCCTGCTATATCAAAAAATATTCCTATAGTATATTTATATTCATCATTATTAAGTTGCTAAATTTTGTTACAGGGCTCGTTGATGGCGTCCTCAGTAGATTTAGTTTTCCTAAAACTAAATTGTAAGTTGCATTCGTTAATATATGTCCCTTTATTATTTTTCTTCCCTGCGATTACTTTTTCGAATATTTTGCTTACGACATTTAGCAGTCAGATAGGTCTATATGACTAAGGGTTTGTTCTGTCCTTATCCTCGCCTTTCAGGAGTATAAACAGTTGTGGCTTCTTCCACGAGTTTGTGAAGATGCCTTGTTCTAAGCATTCGCGAAAAAGCCTTACAAGGTATGGTGTCCAGATAGCTTCGTTTTGTTTATAGATTTCGTTCTTTATATCGTCTGGACCTTGGGCGTTTCCATTTTTAAGACATTTTATAGTTTGTTCAACGTCCCAGTTTGTAAGGAGGAGCTCCTCCTCTTGCTCGGGATTGTAGGTCTTGGATGCATCCCCCGTGAATGTATTCTGCTTATTGCAGCCGTTAAGGTGTTGGTCTCCTCAAGTCCCGAAAGGTTATAGTCCAAGTGCAGAGCGCTGTACATAGTTCTGGGCTCAAATACAATTTTTCTCATTTCTTAGTCCGTCGGCTCTCACTCCCCCGGGTCATGTATATCCGGAATAGTGTCTATTCCATCTATTGTTTCTTTTTTCGGTATTTCTACGACTGCAGGATAGCTCTTATACTCCTTTGCTTTACCTCTTCTTTTGTACAACCTTGGGATGCAGGATCTCGTCCTTTCCGCCTCGGATGTAGTCATCTGGTCCTCCTCGCCTTCTTTCGAATCGTCGTTCGAATCCGTTGCCTGTTCCTCTTTTCTCTCTGTTGTACCCTCGTTTCTGTTTTCCTTCCTTGTTTATTTGATTTTGTTCTTCTAGATTTCTGATGTCTTCCAAATTGCATCTTATTGTCTTAAAGAGTAGCTGGTTACTTATTACCAACTCGAATCCGATGTTTTCGCTTTTGTTTTCCCACATCTTTATGATCTTTAAGATTTCCTTTTGGGTAGCTTTCCAAACGCCCATTCCTATGGCAGGGATTGTGAGCTTCTTTCCTTTTGTTTCTTGCATTGTTGACAGCAGATCCCATAAGAAGATTCAGGTCCGCGAGAAAATTTTGCTTCGAAGACTTAATATGCAGTATCCTGCAGCCGTATCTGTTTTCACTAAAAAGATTTTCAGGAATTGTTTGTCTCTAACTTCGATCTCCTCCCTCTCGTACACATCTAGGTTAAAGGCTTCATGTGACAGAGCAACCACCTGGGCGAAGTCTCTCGAGAAGGTTGCTAGTTCCGGGTTTACAATGTTTAAAACTAATTGGTTTCTGTCATCTAGCTGAATGTGTCCTAAATTTTCTTTTAAGTATTTATCAAGAGCGTTACTATTTTTAATCCAATTGTTAAAAATATATATTTTCTTATTCTTGTTGATTCTACCAATTTTTCTGTACTCCTTTTCTGTCTGCACTGGGGATTTTTTCTTTTGCATTTTTTCTCCTTCCGTTGTTGTTTGATTTGGTACCATAATCGAACTTTTCTATTGTGCGTTGGAGTTGCATCTTATATGGAGGACACTCCTGTTTTCTTTTTATCCTTCAATTCTTCCCTTTGCATGACATGGTATACTTATTTTATTTTTGTTTTTTTCGGACATTCAAATTTTTTATGGCCCTTTTCGCCGCAATCTTTCATCATCTTTGCAGTTCCGGGCAATATCCTCGTAATCTTTATGCATCATACAAACCATAACTCAATTACCAAGTGATCCCTATCCCTCGGTCCCGTCTTGAATATTGTGTTTATCAATTGAATCTGTTCTTCCGTTATTTCTGGTAAGTTCCTCTCTATTAGTTCTTCTAATACCTCTTTCTCTTGTATTTCCACTGGGATTCCATAGACGATCATCAGCGGATTTTTCTTTTAAACTCTTCTTATTGATTAGAAGCTTCTGCTGATTCTCGGGTGGTTGATCAGCTTCTCCTCATCTTGTGGGTGTATCATCTGCAATACTAGTGTAGTTCTTCTTTGCATCATTTTATCATTTCTTCCAGTCGTCCTGATTAACCTCATTGTTAATTCTTTTATCGACTCACCATCCATCTTTGGTTGACTTTTATTATTGTTGTTTTCCCTGGCAGTTCTTCTCCCTTCTTCAGCGTGTCCGTGAACGTTGGTACGACGCTGATGTTGTTTCATTCTTGAGGCTTCCATTCTCTCTGTACAATTGTTAGATTTCTTCCTCCAATTGGGCTATTTCTTTCTTCTACATCCAGTGTTCTATGTTCATCTTGTTGACTAATCATTTCTAATTCCTTAATCCTAATGGCTCCGTTGATAGCATGTTGTTTCTCTTCCTTCAATTTCCTTTCCAGATCTACGATCTTATTCTCTCTCTCATCCACTTTTGCTGCCACCTGACAAATTTAAGTTCCTCTCCTCTTAATCTGTCGTTTTATTTGCTAAGTTTGTCGTTGTTTCTCTCAAGTTCTTCTATCTTTCATTCCAGGTAAGCAACGCGTATCCTTAACTGTGTTGTTTGTTCCTGATCCTTGTGTCTTCTTTTCACTTCTTCTTCCTACGATGTTCTTACTCTCTTCTTGCTTGTTTCGGGGTCTTGTGTCATGGTTGGTTTTCCAATCCATTGGACGTCCATCGCCTCCGAACGGGACAGGCGCATTTTCCTTACTCTTCTTAGATCCAGCGAAGTTTCTGTTGTCTTATTTGCCTCTTCCCATTCGGCATTTACTTCTGCTACTATCTTCTCCTCCAGTTCTTTTTCCTCTATGAATGGTCTTGATTTAATTGTATCTATTTCCTTTTTTAATCTTTTCTGACCATTTCAACTTATACGGATTGGTTGCTATTTCCTTCCCGTCCTACTGAAGAAAGTTTCTCCACCCGGTTTCGAGCCTTTTCATTCAGGATTTACTTATGTCCGTGTAGTTCATATGGCTCCCGTCGACAGCCTTTTTTTTACTTCATCTGGCATTTCCGAGTTCACGAATTCGTAAACGGTACACACACTAAAGAAACTTTTTTATTTTTTACTGTGGGTGTAGGCCACGGCATTCCCGGAGACGCAGTTCAGGGGCATGAGACCCAGGAGGCTACAGCACCCGATACCTGCTTGAAGACGATAAAACTTGCTTAGGATACTGTTCGATTTAGGTTGCGTCGCTTGGGTCACCAAGCAACTCCTTACGCTCTATAGATTCTTTACAGTTTACCCGATCGTTATGCAACCAACCAAACCCAACTGTGTGGCTGGTTACCTACCACCACGTCAAAGCCGCAGTTCTCTTCTTTATATTTTATTAGGTAGATTTCGAAGAAAATATACCTATTGAGATCGGTACGATCTGAAAGTGTGTATATATATATATATATATATATATATTAACACGCTAGCGGCCATAATTTTGAAGATATTTGAACCAAATTTTTATATGTTGTTTCTAGGCTTAATAGCTCGGTTAAGTTCGTTAATGAGCAAAATCGGTCGCCATCTTGGATCAAAAATGGCCGCCGAACCCATTGTTGTATAGAATACACAGCCTAAACCGCTGGGGCTATTGAAATCAAAGTTGGCATAACGGTACAACATCACTTTTTGATTATCAAAATGTTACCTAATGAGTTCAAAGACGCCATCTTGGATCCAAAATGGCGGACCTAAATTTTCCACACCGTTTGAGCTAGAGATAGGAAATTTGGCATAAAGGTGCATTATGACGAGTAGCTTAGGGAAATATCACAACATTTGGGAAAAGTCGCCATCTTGGATCCAAAATGACCGCCCAAAATCCCATTTTGCACACCGTTTGAGCTGGATAAATAAATTTTACTTGAAATTGTACTATCACAAGTAGGTCACGACAAAATAAGAAAACTTTCAAAAATCGTCAACTTGGATCCAAAATGGCCGCCCCAGAAACCCAATTTCCAAATCATTGAAGGTAGAGAAACGAAATTTTCAATGAAGGTGTATGACCAAGAGTAGGTTACAATAAATGGGGCAAATCTTCCCTTTGGGGGCGCAGCCAACCGTGGGAGGGTGAAGATGTACTCCGTGGTGGTGTAGTGCTGCAGGGAGATTTTGGTTAAGATAAAGGAGGCGCATCCTCTCAAAACACTGAAGTTGGGGCGCGAGCCCCGGCTCCCAGCGAAACTTCGAAATCTACCTCAGCCTGTAGGCCTACCGAAAGGGATTTTTTAAAACAAGATCGATTATCTTGGTCATGAAATTTCTGCCCAAGGGTATAAGTCAATAGACAAAGATACGAGAGCCATTATGAAATGCCCTAGACTTGAAAACGTCACTCAATTACGTTCATTTCTTGGTATGGCTAACTACTTTCAAAAAGTATTCCAAATTTGTCATCGGCTAATGGAGTGGCCAGTATTCATACCCTGGATACACATCCTCTAAATTCTAATTTTTTCAAAGAATTTTGGATTGTTTGTGGTGTAAAATTAACTTGCATACCGGTATCTTAGGCGAGTGAAGTAGCCAAATCTTTAGCACTAACTCTTTGAGTTATATTCCCAGAATGAAGAATGTAGCTTTCATTCCGCGCAGTTTCTTGGTTGGCCAGAATGGATTCTATTCCGCAATAATTGCTCTGTTATATGTTTCTTTATAATGTATCCAACGGTACAGCATGGCTTGCAAACAAGCTTGGCTTTCCTGACGCGGTGTGGATTGCTTCAATATACTACATAGACTGCTCTTGTCTACAAAAGGATACCTAGAACATTTATTTCGAGAGTAGTATTGGGTTGTCCACATACTTTTTTTTTCGCGATGAATTTACGTAGTCCTCACTCTCTCGTTGCCTGTTACCTTACAGGTGTATTGTATAGTTCTATGGTATTCTATCTAATGCATCCAAATTATCATAAAAGGGCAAGAGATTTCGAAATGGTCCGTGCTTTACGTGTAATACAGTCTGTTTTTTCCTCTTTGTTCAACTTGTACAAATAGTTTTATTACCCGCTTTATATAGTTTCACTATTTATATGTTATATTAGAAACTCAAAATTACTGTATTAACGATAAACATATTCAAACAGCAGTTTGACGGATATATTTCCTAGTGCAAGTCTACTCCTACTTTTGTGTGAGTTCTTCTTGTTTTTTACTTGTCGCTTTTCCGGGTGCACAAAAATGAAGGTACCTTGAGGCTCTTACTTATTTACACATAAAAAGTACTACATATAAAATTACCAGAATCAAACTATCTTACCATTTCACTCTCACATGTAAAGCACACCGTATCTTTTGTATTCTGATTCTTGTAAATGAAGCGATTACATTGCTCACAATATGCAGAGTACTTCTCTTTACCACTACACAAGCAGCATCGTCCACGTTTATTCGCTCCTTGATTGAGAAATTATAAAGTATAGGTCATTTGGAAAGAAATGTGTGATCATTAGAACCGACAACTTGTTATATCTAATATAAAATGACATTTAAAAAAAGTTACACAAAACGCCAAGATTGGGTAAAATTGGCTCATGCTTGATTTTCTTAAATTATTACACATAAAATATATGGGTTTAACGTCATTTTCTACCATAAACTATTTGACACATACTGTACGTGAAAAATACGCAGAATTTCACTCTTCCATTTAATGACTAATGGACAAAAATAATATTTTGACTGTATGGGTCATTTATGACCCGATCTTGGCGTTCCGAGCGTTAAGCGACAGAAAATACGTTTTCATTTTTTCTTTCATTCTTTCTTTTCTTTTCTTACCAAATGGCCTTTATCGATGTTATGCACGGAACTCCAGAAAAAACACAATCAATGCACGAATTAACTCATTTAGTCAGGATGTAATACGTGATGTAATTTATATAAGTACTGCAGCACACGAGTTCCAGGGAGGAATTTATCAATGAAATAGATTTGCCAAAGGGAGATAATCTTAGTAGAAGGGGAAAACGAATGACCATGTACTGTAGTGACAGGAGAACCGACTTCACCCGGCCATCCATTTCAACGTTGGGGGAGGCCAGGGCCCCAAAGCCCACGGGATCGGCGCCCTTGCCCATAACCGCTTGCGCCTTAGATGCCTGAAGGCCATAAATAAAAATTCAAATTAAAAAATTATGCAAAATTGGCAGGTGTGGGTAACATACGAGGTGAAATGTTATTTTTTTTCTTCTTTCATAGACCCACAGCTCTGAAAGAGCCTTGGCCACCAGTGGGATATGCCCCCACAGACGCCTGTCCTTCTTTATTGTTTTCCAGTTCTGAATAATTCCTTGCTTCATATCGCTTAAAAATGAATCCCACCATCTACTTTTTGGTCGGCCTCGCGAGCGTCTCCCTTCCACTTTTCCAAGAAATATCCTCCTTGCTGTTCTGTCTGAGTCCATTCGGTTTATGTGCCCGAACCGCCGCAGTCTGTTTATTCGTATTTGTGTGATGATGTCTTCCTTAGGGAGGTGAGTTCTGACAACGAAACAAGCAAATAAGTTCCTAAAAATATGGGGAAATTTTACTTTGTTATGGAGATACATCGTTTCTAACTTGGAGCCTAAAGTTAACGCCTACTATGGAAAGAAAATTAATAATTCTCTATAAATCAGGAACGATATATTGAATGAAAATTTTGTTTGCGGAATTTCTTTCTAATAAGATGGTGTGTAGCAGGCTTCAAAACTCTATGTCACTGGGTTGTCAGTGTTTCCGAATTTGAATAGGTTTCAAAATTTTTCAAATGACACTGTGCCGTGTTCTTGGATATTTGACATCCCATGGTGATGATAAACAACATACGTAAAGCACACACAGCACTGTTACAAAGTATGGATGTGTTTTACATGTTATATTGAGGGATGTTTTACCTGTGCATGCCACTTTCAACGAAAGAAAACATGGTTGAAACTGTTTAGAAATTTGAAAACTTGACAACCCCGCAACCCTGAGGAAAAAATCACACATCTTCCTTTCACTATTTTAATGTATTGACCGATTGACACCGAGAACGCCCACTTTAAATTTCGTAATTTCCAATGTAGTCAACTTGTCCGTATTTCACGACATTTTCAAGCTTGTTCTATTTCGCTGAAAATGGCATAGTGACGAATTAAAACACAATCCACAATATCACTTTCCACTAACAGTATTGCCAGAGTCCATTAAAAAGAATATTTATATTCATAAAGGATATTAGACAAATCAGACATTCATTTAATTAGAAAACTCATTGAATGAACAATTTTAATAGATATCGTAAGCTGAATCTCATTAACTAGTTAAAGCCCGTCACCGGAAAACGACGTTCTTTTCAATCGACAGTGATATTCAAGAAATTATTGCCATAACACATGCTCTCTCTTGAATATTTTTTTAAACTTTTTCGTCTGGAAACTAAACAACCAAACGGACGAAAAAATGGATGTGATTTTCGGACTTTTCGTTGTTTATTTAGTAAAATTGACTACCACAATCTTGCAAAAACCTTCTGTTTTTTAGGTGAGACATACTTCTTCTTACAGATTGAATTTTTTCAGTCTCACGAATGAAAAGCCTGTCACCGGGAAAAAGTCGTTCTTTTCGATCGACAGTGATATTCAAGAATTACCATAACACATGCTCTCTCTTGAATATTTTTCAATATTTTTTTCCTCTGAAGGCTAAACAACCAATCGGACGAAAGAATGGATGTGACTTTACGACTCTTTGTTGTTTTTATTTAGTAATATTAATTGGCTACCCCAAACTTTCCAAAACGTTCAGTATTTTACGTGTCATACTAGTTCTTGCAGATTGGATTCTTTTCAATCTCAAGAACGAAAATGGTCAGATAACAATTTAATCTCGCGTGGAGAAAAACGCTTTTATTCTGCATGCTTCTATTATGATTAAATTCTTATATTATCAAAGTTTTAAATGTACCTTAATATGCAGAGTGTTGTAAGTTAATCCCAAGAAAACCACCTCACGAGATTCCTGACCTAAAATAAGAAAAAGCTATGGATCATTGACGGTTCACAAAAGTTTTGTTTCGGCGCTAGAGGCGGCCGACAGTATGTAAAATGATCTGTAGAGCTTCATATTTACAATATCATTAACAATAAAGCTTAGGCGGCATGGCACCGTCAAAGACTTGAAACCTGATATATATCAGAATACATATCACAAAATTGCGCAATGGATTCCCCTAAGGTCATAGGGAAATTCTCAGAAATTCCCTCAAGTAAAGGTGGGTTGTAATAAGCTTGAATGTTACTATTTTCCAGAAAGTAACATTAACTTGTTTGCGGCACGTCGATATTTAAAATAGGTTACCTTGTGGAACAGGTGGTTTCATAGCAAAACAGGACTAAGAAGTGGACATACATTTCAACAAACGTTTGGGATAGTTATCATTTAAAGAGGCCGTAATTGCCCCGACGGATGGTGCTGATTATGTCAAGCAGGTTTACTCATACAGAATGTCCTATTCATTCTTATTTCGATCAATTATTTACTATAGATAATGTATAAAAATCTCCTACTTCCTTTGGAAATATCTTGCAAATTCATTGCACAATTTTCGGATTTTTTTTTATCCACATTCATTTTTGGATAAAATCGGTCTCAAGACTTTAAGGGTACTATGCCGTCTCAGTTCTGCTGTTAACGGGGTTAGAAATATCAATCTCAGCAGTTCATTTCCCATGCTGTCGGTACGGTATAATGCCGAAACGAAGGATTTGTGCTCCTCGATTATCTATGCATTTTTCTTATTTTAATAATAGGAATATCGTGAGATAGTTCTGTCTGGATAATTTTGCATCCCTCTGTATATAAACTATTGATGGTATTTTACTAATAAGTTTAATAGAGCCTGCTATCCCAGTAACACACATAGGAAAAATATTTATAACACTTTGAATGTCCGTCTTTTCAACTGTATTGATACACTGGTTCATAAATAAAAAAATATACTCTCTGTGGTGCGCTAGGCGCTAGCCTGCAAACCCCTGCTTCACTACTCGTGATTCTACCCAAATACAGCGCCGCTGAGGATACTCACCCCTTTTCTCGCCGGGAAGAGTTATCCTCGAAAAACCAGGAAACAATAAGGAATAATATTATTAGTTTGAAATGCTTTCCATATGTTTGTTTTTGTTATATACTATATAATGCGGTGCAATGTCTTATCTTAACCACTTCCGTTGAGTATGAATGAACAGGAAGTGAGAGAAAAATATACAATATGTGTTTATGTGTGTATGTATGTATGTGTGTTTATAGGGGATTCACGCACACATATATAATAATACTTATCGTAAATGCATCAATGTTGCTATTCTAATTCTGAACGGTAGAGCAAAATCTTTTACAGGTGTTTTATCGATTTCTGAAGAAGAAATTTCAATTAATATTCACTTTGGGTATTATACAGTGCATATCCGTAACTAGAACAATAATTGACGAAATAGTATTTTATCTTTATGTACGGAATAATGTTTGGTTACGAGAGGTACCACTTGTTTGGCGTTCAGCATTCTGTAGTTCGATGCTCGCATTGCGTCTAATAGCAGAAGAGTAATGCAGCTCTCTTTACATATGGAGAAATTCTAACATAGTTTCCAACTGTTTACTATATGGTCAAAGAGTGAGCTTATTTACAACTAAATTTACAACTAACTAACTTATTTACAACTAAAATATTTATAAGATAAATAATAGTTTGTTTCAATACATTTGTTTTACCTGCGAGAGTCTACAAGTATACAAGTGCTGTTCATCATGAAAAAGACTAAGTTAATGCAGAAATAATTTAAGTCCTACAACTGCCCTTCCGAAGGTTCGGATAATTTATAAGTTCCCGAAATGGGGGCGATATTTCTATGTCGAAGATATGTTTCATGGTTGTGGGTTTTTAAGCAAAGTCAAGAAATAGTGTTTCCTACCTTAATTATTACTCGAAGAGAGATCCGTCGAGTCCTGCTGTTATACGGCTACTTCTGAGTGAGTACTACTCCCTGAGTACTGCTTGATGTTTGATCTTGTATGGCCCTTTCTATATGTTCTGGGATCTCAACAACCGAGAGCTATGGAAGGAGGGATTTTTTTTATTTTTGCGTAAATCTGCTAAGAATGCCCATAACAATGCACATTAGCTCTTGTTCTGCCAAGATATCTCATATTGACGTATAGTGCTGGAGCTAGCAATAGGTTGCGGATTGAGGAGGAGTCTGGGACTTTTCTATGAGCATATGTGTCAATACAGTCGGCCACTCTGGTGAAGAGCGATTCACACCATGTTGTGCAATCACTTCTGAATCAAACGATACATGAAATTATATTTTCAAGCAGTATTACATGTAGTTATATTATACATGTATTTATAATTTGGTGCTTAACATTTACATATTAAGCACCAAATTTAGTCAAACTTCGGTATCTTCGGAAACAGTAAACCAAAGAGGTCAGGTTCGGCCTCTGGAAGGAAGGATGAACCTTTGCAATTGGGGAAAAAAGTGCAGATGTTTATTTTTTCTTCTTTTAAGTGCACTAAGACATGTTGAAATGTTATTAAGTGTAGAAAAAAGTAACTTTCATTCAAATACGTAATGATACAGTATTTCGAAACCATCCACACATCTGAGCACGTGATCGTTTTGTCACCTACGTTTTCATACGGAAAAGCACATTTGCAATGAAAGTGAAGACAGCAAATTTAGTTCTCGCATTCATACAAGTAGTACAATAAACAAGAGAAATTAGAGAAAAACAACAGCATTTGCAACGTATATGAATGTCATTGTATTGAACACCGAAAACTCAGTCATGTTTCTTCAGGAGTTCTATCAGAAAGAAGTAGATATATGTGTTTATGTTAGCTCAGTGGTAGAGCTCGTGCTTCTAATTGTGAGGTCGTAATTATATTTAACGACTTTAACTACTTATCAGAAAGTAACCAAATTCTATATGTAAATGATTCCAACAATATGCCTTGTACATACAATAGCTTATCAAGAATGTTGAGTTGATTAAAAAATTTTCGTCGTAGCTGAGCACATAGTTTCAAAAGACAGAATTTACAATTGGATCCTAACCACGCTTGAACTTGAATCCTATTTGAATTGATGTGCAAGACTAACATGCAATGGTGCTAGTCACAAAACAATCCTTCCCTAAAACCTCACTTGACCCAATGGTATAGAGATTACGGGACTTCATACAATCCCTGCATTCCAACAAGAATTTCCAGATGACCTATTCTGCACACACTGAACGCGCTGCTCAGAGAGAGTTTTTGGTTTCCTTAACATAGGCATAGAATTTAAACTGAAGTACCTTCATGTATTTTATCGCAAGTAAACGTATATGGCGGCGATACATTGAATTTGGTCACGAAATCCATTCCGTTCTCCATCATGCTTTAACGAAGAAATAAAACAGAAGAAATCTTAGATAATTAGTTAGTTGAGGATGTCCCTCTTGTTGAGGGGTTCAAAGGGTTACGCCCTTTCTTTCCGAAGATTTGTGTATATTTCTGTATCATATTTATTGCGTGATGTTCTGTTGTGTTAAGTTTTGCTAACTGTGAGATGGAATTGCATTTTCTGTTAGAGTTGCATATTATGTTGGATAGGTATGTTGGAAGAGTTCGATGGGTAAGTCCCTACAGTGATGTTAGTCTGGATGATCTGGTGAAAATAATTTGACGTAGAGCGCAAACAGATGATCAAGAGCGGCGAAATGGAAACGTTGTTCGGCTGAAATGTTCAGGTCCGTGAGAATATCTTGCATTATCAGGTGGTTTGTTGCGAAGGGTTTTGCTACGTAGTTGCATCTAATTGTTGCTATATGTTCGTCAGTTTGAGGAAAATTGATTTTTTGATACAGCTTCCTATTGAATTTGGTAATTTAATTTTATATGCTGTGCGTAAGGCGTGACTTTCTAAAACTATGAGCCTTTCGTAGTATTTTAGATAAACTAACATCCAAACTGTGTAACCATATGTTAACAACGGTCGCAGGAAGATCTTGCATGTGTGTATAGGAGTGTCTGGTCGCAAACCCAACTTGTTCTACATAAGCGTTGTAGCTAATTGGGTCTGCAGTGTGCCTTTTATTAGTTTCATCGAGGTGAGCATTCCAATATAAGTGCTTGTTAAAGATTAGGCCAAGGTATTTTGCCTTTCTTTCAAGGAGTTTGTTCTCCTCCGACTTTTAAATGTAGTAAAGAGGAGTTTCGACGTACTTTAGAGGTTCTGTTTGGCGGTAGTATCTCAAGAACTTGGGTTTTGTCAGCATTTATTTTTATTTCCTATCTGTACCATTCATCTGTTTTTAGTTCAGTCTGTTCTATTGTCTGGTTAAGGGTAACGTTAATTAATTGAATAGTGCGAGAACAAGGCGGTGCCATTTACGAATAGGAAATGGTGAATATTGGTTGTTGGCTGCGGTATCGGCTATAATATATAAAGGAGAGAAAATGAACCTTGTGGTAGTCCTGCTTTTGGTCATATTGGGTGCGAGTTTTCTTGATTTATGTTTATGTATGTAGTTCTGTCATTAAGTAAAGATGAGACAAAGCGAAGAAACTATAGTGAGAACCGGTATTTCTTGAACTTGTATAGTAGTCCAGCATGCTATACGTGACCAAAATCTTTCTCAATGTCGACTGCGGTTAAATTGATATGTATATTTGTTAGCCTTAAAAATTGATTACGAGTGCTGTGCGATGATCTGAATTCTGTTTGTGATATTGGTGTCAGTAACTTGGTTTTAGTACACTATGTATTCGTTTTACAATTATACGTTCTAACACTTTCCTTATTACAAATGTAAGTTGGATTGGCCAGTAGAATCCTGGATTTGTAGGGTCTTTTTTTGGCTTGAGGAACAGTATCATATTGAATATCTTGAATTGCATTGGATACACTCCTGCCCTAAGAAGCAAGTAATTTTAATATAGCAAGTAATTTTAGGATAATGAAGGGTTCTTCTTTTAAATGTTGATATGAGATATGATCTGGGCCAAGTGCTGTACTTTTCTTGAGGTGGATTATTGAGCGAATTTCGTCTACAGTGATAACTTCATTAAGAAGTGTAGCTCGGGCGTCATTTGCGTTGTATTCTGTTGTAACAATAGCTTTTGTGTGATAGTGGTAGCAGCAGCAATAAAAGTTTATAAATATATGGAGCCTCAAATTAGAACAACTATGAACGCAGCAGGTAGCGAAGATGTAGTGTATAATTAAATGGAAGTTGTCACTTACTTTTGAACCAAGAACTGTCAAAGATCATAAAATAAGGAGTAAAGTATGCGTTGATGCAACCTGAATAATATAAAATAGTTTTAATTATAACTTAACATTTAAATATGTAATTTTTGATCAGTATGTAACGACTGAGTGATGTATATATTTGTTATAATAAATACAGTAAAATAAATATATATTTTATTTCCTATTTATAACACAATGATTAGATTGAATTTTTTTCAATAATAGTCTTTTACTGGTTTAATGGTATAAAAGCAACTTTCACGTTAACAAATAATACAGAATTGACTAATAATGAAATTTGATACAAAGAAACACACGTCACATGAATTTATACAAAAGTACTTTTACTCACATCACATCCGACATTCAAGGCTTAAGTATTTGCAAGTCAATTTTTACACTTATCTAATACGTCTTTAATCCGTCCGTATAGATGGATGATAACAGAAATTGATTTGTTGTGTGATTACACTGACAATACATAAACCAAATGGCTTTTGCAAATGAGTACCACCAACAGTTTGCGGGACCAACTGACTCTTACAAGGATAAATGTGATGAAATGACTTTCACGTGTAATAGCAATGGATGTATGATTATAACTGGACATGTTATTAATTTTTGAAACATGAAGATGTTTGCCAAATATATGGAAAAAATAATTATGGTTATGGGTGAGTAGTATCAATTGAGGTATTAATATTTTTATATTAAAATATTAGGCGTGTGAACATTATTGTTACTTGAAATATACAGCAACTATTCATTTCGAAACTTTTCTAGCCATCGACTCGAAGGTCCCGGGTTCAAGTCCCTGCAGGGGCATGGGTGTGAATTTTAACTGGCTGTAAATGGGAGAATCGTGACGGGCCGAAGTCCAAAGTTACTAGACTAGCCCATATAAAAATAAAGTTAACCAAAGTTTTTTTTTTTAACTTTTCCACAGTCCAGTTTGTAATGCACAAGTGATAACACTAAAAAAATGTGGAAAGATTTTGTTAAGAAAGCAAAAATGAGTTTACAAATTGCAATGTTGGAATATATTTTCCCATTTATTTAACAGCTTCAATCGTTTAACAAAGTAGCTTTCAGATATTATTACTTTGGAATGCAGAACTGGATGGTATAATATGGTATAATGATGGTATAACAGATCACGGCTACTTTAAATTTATAAGTCGTTATCTATTTTAAAGCAAACCAATATGCATCTTTACTAAGTGACTACTTAAAAATGTACTTTTTTAAAAAACAAAAACAAAAGTAGCAGTGTCAAATATACAAACAGAACACTATATATAATGACACTCTTAACCACTAGCATGCAAAATATTAACATATTTATTAACATGCAACTTGTACTCGACAAGTGCAAATATATATATATATAATCATATTCAGCCGTTTCTATCCACTGCTGGATGAAGGCCTCCCCCTCTTCTTTCCACGTATCTCGGTCTGCTACTATCCTCATGCATGTAGCTTCTGAAAAACGCTTGATTTCATCTACCCATCTTGCTTTTGGGCATCGTCTCGGTCGTTTCTTTTCTGTAGGAATCCAATGTAGTACATTAGTCGTCCACCTTCCATCTCTTCGTCTAGCTATGTAATCGGCCCATTTACACTTCAGTTTCTTCGCAATCTTGATTACATCCTCTATCTTTGTGCGCGAATTCATTCACTTGTCTTCCTGTTCCTCCTAGTTATTCATATCATCCATCTCTCCATTGCTCTTTGTATGACTCTCAATCTTTGAGTCGTTTGTGCATTCAGTGTTCAAGTTTCACAGACGTACATCATCACAGGTAAGACACATTGATTATAAATGTTACGCTTCAGAAAGGTTGGTATTTTGCTTTTTTAAAATAAAGTGCAGTCTTCAACTCCTCGACATTTTACATCTTCTATTTACTTCATCAGTCAATTTGTCATTCGATGTTTTGAGATGGTCTAGGTAAACATATTCATCAACTATTGTCTCTCCGCTAATCTCCATTTCCCTCTTTGAAGCATGTTAATTGTATATGACTTTTGTTTTACTTAAATAAGTTTTAAGGACTATTTTCGAACTCTCATTACTCGATTCTTCTGCACTTGAAGCAAACAGGACTATATCATCAGCAAACCGTAGGTGATGAAGATATTCGCCATTAATTTTAATTCCAACTTCATCTCAGTTTAAATTTTGGAACACTCTCTCCAGGACTGCAGAAAACAGTTTTGGAGAAATTGAATCTCTTTGCATTACCCCTTTTCCGACTTTAAATTTTTCACTTTCTTGATGTAGTCTAATGACAGATGTGGCAGTCGAATAAATGTTTCGCAGTAGCTTGATGTATGCATTTTCTAGGCCTTGATGTTCAAGTCCCTGACCTATAAGCAGTCTTATTTTTCCACAAAGTCTCCTTTAACAGTAATGCACTACTTCCACCTATTCTGTAAAGCCACTATGCTAGCTTCAAAGAGTCTCTGGCTGAGCCGTGATCCACTCCTCCACAGCCTCCATAACAGCTGCATTTGAGTGAAACTTCGTCCCCTTGAGGTGCTCCTTGAGCTTCGGGAACAAATGAAAGTCACTAGGGCGAGGTCTGGTGAGTAGGGAGGATGTTCTAACACATCAAAACCAGCAGCATGGATTGCGGCACCAGTAACATGGCTTTTGGGGACCTGAGCATTGTCTTGGTGGAACAGCACTTCTCGCTGCAACATCCGCGCCGTTTTTCCTTGATTGCTTCGCGTAACTTCGGGATTAGATCTACATAATAAGCCCTCGTGATAGTGTGTCCAACCTCCAGGCAGTCAATCAGGAGTACACCCTTCGGATCCCAAAAAAATGTGGCCATAACCTTGCGTGATGATGGTTGCACCTTGAACTTGCTGGGGGGAGGGGAACTGCTGTCCACTCCATACTCTGTCGTTTGGACTCGGGATATAGTGGTGAAGCCACGTCACAAATCTATCACAGAATTGCTTCAGGTATGGCTCCATAAGTTCCAAACTAGCCCTTGAACACCGAACTCTGTCTTTCTGTTGTTCAAGGGATAACATTTTGGGTACCCATCGCGCTGACACCTTCGTGAATCCCAAGTGTTCATACACAATGGTTTCCACTGAGCCTACAGAGATGTGCATGATGTCTGCTAACTGTTGCATCGTGATTTGTCTGTCTGCCACAATCCTGTCATACACAGCACCAATGTTTTCAGGGGTGCATGCTGTTGTTGGAGGACCAGTATCAGGGGCCTGTTGACAGCTTTCCCTGCCGCAACGGAAGTCGGGCTACCAGTTCTTTACCACCTGGTAGGAAGGGCCCCATCAGCCAATACACTGACCATGCCCTCATGAATCTCCTTCAGGTTTAATCCTTTTTTCTGGATTTACTTGATGACCGCTCGTTGTTCGGTTTTCTCCATTTTTCAAGGTAGATGCCACCTCTCACAGCTGAAACGAGAAAACATATTAATATAGCAGCTACGGTTCTGAAATTTTGCATACAGGCATCTAAGACATTACGCTACAATATTCCCCATCATTCATCTCCGTTCCAATAATTTAAATATGATGGGGACAATAATTATTGAACCACCCTCGTATATAGTATTTTAAAAATAAGATGGTCACTTTATCTTGCATGTAACGTATTACTAACGAAAGGACATGAGAAGGACACCGCGTAGGCTAGAACCTGAGTACTATTTTTCTAAAAACTAAGTAACATCAATTATAATAAGCTCAAAGTTCAAAGCCTATGCTGACACTAACCTGATTTCAAAATTATAGATCACGCAGCACGGCAACTAACTTGCAATTAGGAACATTCTCATTTAGTTTACTCTACCCCAAAATAGCATTGAATCATTTCTGTTATTACAAGTACGTCATATGGGTATTATGCTAAATATGTCAAACATATAATATCAGATCTGTTTTTATGAAATATGTATACAAAATATACAATATATGAGAGATTCGATTTGTTTACTTCAGGAAAAACACTAGCTTTGTTTGATGTATCAATTTGTATACTCAGTGATGTATATGAACTTTTTATGTGAAGAAAGAAAATTAGAGCTCCCTTGATTAAATAACGGAGAAAAGCATGAAACACTGTTATTTTATATGATGCAGCGAAAAACAAAACTTATTTCCATTTTTATCACTTGCTGACTTAGTTCAACATTGCATTGTTGCCAAGGTCGAACTCGAAGGGGAGGAGGAAAACGCCTGTCGTCTTTTGCCGCTATAATTATTGATCAAACATGCTTGCGTACAATAAGCATGGACGAAGGTAATACTTTACTGGTTTAATATAGGCCACTATATTACCTTTTGATGTATAAACCATTACACAGAGAACAAACTTTGTTTTTTATCAAATACAGCATTAAGACGAGGAAGGAAAATATATTTATGCAGGCCTACTGACTTTTGATCAACTTCACACAAACTTTCTTTCACGATCAGGCGAAAGATTTTCTTGAGGCACAACACACAAATAAATTACTACTTACAATCTTTGTCTTCATGCGTGACCATACTTATAAAGATTTTCTGGCCCTTTAAACCCAACTTGTAAATAACAAACATGCAGATCTTCGTTTTCGGATAAAACAAATCCAATACACAATTACTGCCTCACTTAAATATGACGTTCCCGTTGATCTGATGTTGCCAACTGGCATGCAGAAAAAACTCCTCTCGAGTACAATTAAACAGTCTTGAGATAGGAAATCCTGCGGACTGAAAGGAGACGAAAGTTCTTGAAGGTATAAATCCACATAATGAGGCAAAATACACTTTCACGAATCGGCCAGGTTATGTAACGGCGGTATAACTATATGCTTATTTTTGTCTTGATTGTTCACTTTTGAGACCTCTACTTTACTATGGAATTGCAGTGTAATCAGGTCTTCAGGGGTAAATATAGTTCCAAAGTGTGATGCGAAGGCATTTGCTTTCCCGATGTCAGATTGTGGTCCTTGACCGTCATGTAGGATAGGGTATGTTGACTGAGTACATGTTTCGGTAAGCTGCCGGAACTTCCTCCAAAAAAAATGTAGGAATTTTATTTTGTGCAAGTTTTGTGCAAGTCTTATTCTACTGTAAACGCTTGAAGGCAATAACGTAGTACCTGACCATCCTTTGATACCTCCTTCGTAAGTTCAGTACTTTTTCCCTTCTGGTCCTTTTTATGTTCATTCTATAAATTCCGCACCTGTGTTGCGTATAGTGTGTATCTTGGAGATAATAAATCTTACTAGTTATTTTATATACAATTTAAAACTCAAAGAAGAGAATTCAGGAGACGAAATTGGCAGATCTTTCTAACGCAGGAATTACGAGAAATTGAGCACAACTCTTTCAAATTTCCAGTTTAAAATTTATAGAAACCTGAAACCAGCTGTGAAATTTCGAGTTCTTTCTCAACTTATATTGATCATTGTCTGAGTACACTTCAGAATGATATTGATGCTTACGTTTTAATGTGGAAATAAGTTGTTAAGGTATAAAAGTACAATAAAATATTTACAAAAATCTCAGGACAGTTTGAGGAAGTCTTTGGAAATACTAGTTATTGAAAATAAACCAGGTTCTCTTGATTCAATACTGAAAGATTTTAGTTTTACACAGCGGAAGAATGGCTTTAATCTTGATAACGTAAAGAAACGTGATTGAATGCATTGTTTCCCAGGTTTCGCTTTCTCGGTTGCTCTCTTGTCCATCGCTCGCAACCGTTGCTAAGACACCCTTTCGGTTTTTTCCTCTGAAAGTCATTCTTTTCCTGACTTTTCTTTGGTTTTTGTTCTTCTGATACGCAGTTTTGTTTTCTACAACATAGAGAACCAAACGTTCAATTTCATTGGATCACTAAAGAACCTTATATACTTTTATAGATAATTGTTTTCAAGTTCTCAATAAAAGTTAATTACATTTTCTCAATCGATTCAACCTGTATAAATATATTTTACATCATTATTAATTAGCATTCTCTTATTTTCTGTATATCTCAATAATAGCTGTAACGATGTTATATAAAACACGAAAATCCTTTTTTTTTAAAATCAATCTCCAATGTACAATACAATTTTATTCATATCAGTAATAAGAACTTTAAAAATATTTTCGATTGATTACCATCATTTGTTTAGAAAGTAAATTAATTTCTAAGATAAAACTGATTCCTAATTAAAATAACAAAGTCGAAATATTTGTGTTCTTCTATAAATAAACATAAGAATTCATTCAGTAAGAATTTAGTTTTTTTGTATCAAATTCCTTAATTTTCATAAAAGCATGATATCTGTCTAATAGGTGTTTTCGGAACTATTTGTCACAAATAAAGTGCAATGTGGAAATATGCAATTAAATAATCTAAACCATATGATATTCAATATAGGATAGCACACTATACACAAATATACACATTCATTTATGAACCACGTTTTATACTTTTATTTGAAAAATGCAAAGGTTATTTTAAGCCAGTGCTTGGATTTCTGATTACTTTATGATAGTTTTATAAGAGTTTTATTATCATGTTGAGATAACTTTTTCGTATCTTTTCGTACATTTAAGAAATGAACTACCTATCTTTTAGACTTTTGAAAACTCAGAAGAAATTAATTAATGGCTGTGGCTACGCGCACGTCCGACATTCGCTGTTAACAGCGCTTATGTACACTCCAACACACTTTATTACACCTGACCTGAAATGATGTCACAAATGGCTTTCGATTCATGTTGCACGGCTGCCCCGGCGTATGATAGAGTGGCAATACATTTGAACCATACATTTATTTCATACATACAACAATGAATACATGGTGTGAAATTCTTGGGAAGACCTCAAGTTTGACAGATTTCTTGCCGTGCAACAATATGTAAAAAAGAAGGATGAGACTGATTTTATTCAACTGTGGAGGCAAATGTCAACAACAATAAATGGGGTTTGAAATGCAATGAAGAAAAACATTTAAAATATTATACATACAAATGCATAAACAACGGTATAAACAATAGTAGGTCTACTGGAAAGGAACCCTTTTAGATGTGAGGGATTAGATTTTACTGATGGTATTGCGTTTACTCTTGTGCCTAACTTGTATTTGCATTGTATCGTACTTCTAATATTTTAAGGGACGTTACAGCATCGCTACCTTACGTGAATACCAAGCTCTACGACCTTTACTTAAATGTTCTGTTTTAGAACTTTGCTTAAACGTCTCTCTTAATCCATTAGTTGCTCAGATAAGATAGTCAATTTCTATAGATTGTAAAGGAACATTGCTATGAATTGTAAATTTTGTCTGTACTTACGACAGAACATTTTTTGAGAAGCCGTAGAAACATAATGAGCAGCTTTTCTTCATATATTACCCTTGAATACATACACAAAGTTTAATTGTATTTCAATATGTCTCCCTACGGACCTCATCGCTGGTCGGGTCCCATAATGCTTTGAGAATAACCGTTATTTTCCGGTTTCATTTATTTAATGAAAAAGAAAAAAATCTCGTAATAAAACTTTGAAGTTGTAACATGTAAGAGTGGCAGTAATGTCACTACCATGATTGAAATTGAAGGCAAAAATGTTATTGACGGGCACATAAGCGCTGTTAAGGGCGCACGTCGGACGTGCACGTTGCAAGCGTGTTAATTAAAATACACATTTAATTTCTGAAAATAAATGTGTTAGCATAATATGTGTATTTTAGAAACACATAAAATATGGACTGTTTCATGGTTGACAGAAGCAGTTTACAACAGAATTGTAGGATCATACCATCTAGTTCTTTTTCTAGAATTTTACATAGAGTCATTTGTACGAAGTCACTCTATTGTGCAAAGATAGCCACCTCAGCACTCATGGTATCGTTACTGATGTGTGGCAGTGTTGAAGGTGTCTCTATTGTAAATTAGCTTCAAGATAGTTACTTGCTGTGTTACGTAAGGGCATTTCGTTCTAAAAATGCAGACACTAAAAAGATTTAGGATGAATGTTTAATCTGATCTAAAATCAGATCTTGTTAACTTGTGCAAAAACATTGTACTTTAGTAATCTTGGAAAAAAGAAGCATTAATCATTATCATGGGCGGCGGCGGAAATTTATTCAGGAGGGTGGAAACTTAACAGAGGTGAAATTCATCGCATATATGTAGTAGTAGAAGACACACTTTTATGCAATATGGCCGCCTTGTTTAAATCTGATTTTTTACCATAGTTACTGGATGTAGCAGGCTGTGGTCGGTATGAGGTAATTTAGAGGTGTAAGGGGAGGTTAGAAGGTTCTATATATAATAGTGGTGGAAATATGTGATAAACAATGAATTATTTTTTAATAATTATTTTTAATTTATCCGTAGTCGCCCCGCGCTCCCGTCGCCGTTGTCCCCTTCGGTTACCCGTCTGCGAAATCGTTTGCGAAAAGCGTATAAGACAATAGATTATATTTATTATAGATTTTGTTGAGGAATTAGATTTCTTTAGAGGTGGGAATCGCCATTTTTGTTTTAACGGAGAATGGTTATACATTCGCCGTCAACGCGCAGCACACAGTCTTAAACACGGCGGTGTTCGTTGGATACTACTGAACTTTATCGTGTTTTCATGCTCAGAGGTTGCAAATTGGGCATGCCTAGAGTTGTTTTTTTAAATGAGTTGACACCTAGCAACATAGAACAAACTGGTTGTTTGAAATGAGTCTATGCTTAGCAAGAAAAACAAGTTACTTTGCGCCTTTTTATAGCTGCCGAGGTGTGCTAGAACATGCATCGGCTTTTATTGGAATTTGTGTGTGCAGGTGTTCCTTTAATTTTGTGTCTCATATTAGAACTTACGGTCTTGCACAATAATGCGCAATACTTACCATTTAACTTAAGCTGCCTTCTATTGTCTTTTACTGCCTTTTGCTGCTTTCATTTTTAACTTATTTCTATTTCAAATATTGAACCTTCTTAAAACTAATGTGTAATTATAAAATAAATATATTTCTGTAAACTCTACCTTTTTTTGTTTCCTTTCATGGATCTTTTTGACATAAAAGATTTTGTTTTACATTTATACAAAAAACCTTATTTATATTTTTCTTTTCGTTTTATAATATCTTTTACAAGAGATTATACAATCTCATCGTTTTTCTGAAGGTTCGTAGTATAAAAAGTAGAAATTATGTTTTTCCTCCCACACTGAAAAATATAAATAATATACAGAATAGTCCACAAAGAATAGATTCTTCGTGCTAAATTTAAGTTTTATTTACATAATATAATTTGCAATTTTGTTCTTAAAAATTGCAATTGGTTTACTAGGACCATTTCCGAAGCTATCAAAATATTGGCCCTGCCCATGTTTATTAATATACTTGTTTTGGTAAAGTGTCCACTGAATAAATTCCAGTAGCCGTAGTTGCACTAGTACAGTCCAGAAGCACAATTTTTCAAAACTCATCAGACCACATCTGAATAACTTTCACGTATTGGTGTTGGTTCATACATTGTTCTGTTTTCAGGTAGAATAAAAGAACGCAGATGATAATAAATTATATAGTTTACGTACACTGACGCTTCTTTTAAAGCACAAAGAGAACTTGTAAACTGATTAAGATGGTGAACGATTTTTTGTGATGGAAATGCTAAAGCTTTATATTTTGGACACTGTATATCTTCCAAAAAATTCTCTGTTCTATGTGGAACAGACTGTAGAAATATTTGCCGTGATTTGCCGTGAGTGAATAAACTATCACTGTGCGAGGTATAGTTGGTACTATGGTTTTAACTTCGCTGTATTCAACTTCGCCTTCTAACCATTCTAGACCAAATAAATCCTAGCTTAAATAATTATTTGTAGGTATTAAACTACTAATAGTCTTTGATATTGGAAAAGAAGGTTTAAATATCCAAATTTGAAAACTATTGGTATCTACATGAACTAATATTTTGACTATGAAATTATTTTATTTATTATAATCGAAGACTGAAAAGTGTACGACAGTTTTCATGGTTGATATCAAACTAAACTAAATTTTACATGGTATGATCCGTATATACATTTCGATCCTTATCGATCTGTATAAGGGAATCAAATTGTGCGTAAATATTGCATGAAATAATTGATTGTGCAAGATTTGACTGAACCCTATGCGGAGATTAACGGTAGAATCCTTAATAACATCCCATGCAGAATCATCCAAATATTAGTAGGAGAAATAATAAAAGCATAAAGGGTATTTCCATGAGGGTAATCAGAATATGTGACCGTATGACTTACATTTTCATGAAATATACCAGTTCCAGAGAACAGGGTGTGATAACTTTGAACATATAGTTGTTTAGCATAATCTGGAGTAAGAAGGGTGGGAGGATAAAATTGAGAACCAATGTGTACTTGCAACTTATTATTATTAAAGGTTTCAAAGAAAAGGGATTTTCATGGTATTTTCCATTGAATGCAGTATTTGCAATAAAAATTATAATGAAACTTTTTGGTACATTTCCAAGAAATGTATTATCAAGATTATAGAAATCAACATTCGCAGGAATAGTATGTACTCTTTTTTTAACTCTAGTAAGTGATAATTTTGTAGTATCATGACTCATAAAACTATTTAATTGTCAAGCTAAATAAACATAAATATTAATTCGACCAACATAAAGAATAATCTCTTCCAGTTTAGCTTCAAATGTAGAATTTTTAGTTGCCATTAAGCATTGTCCATCCTTACTACGACTTAATTTTATACTAGGATTAAATTTATTTTGAAGAACTCGCTTTGATCCAGAAATATATGTATAAAGCCGTCCATACATATCAACAAAAGCGCTAGCAGCAACAAAATATTTTCAATTATATTATTTCCATTTTGACTATTAAAATTCCCTGGAGTATCCTTATACCATAACCCAGTGGTTAAATCAGTTTTGCTTGCATCTTCAGAATAATTAAGTAATGTTTCATAGTATGCTTCAAATGGGTACGTAGCATTTGAAGACGAAATAATTTTATGATTTAAAGAAACATCCACTATGTTAAAAAAGTGAATGTAGAAAGTTATTCACCGACACTCCATAATCTGCCACAACGGCTGGTGGTCCTTCTTCTGTAACTTGTAAATTATCTCCATTTCCCCTTAAAACTATACACTTAAAATAAAGATAAATTTGTGCAGGAAGAATATATTCAGCAGTATATCCAGGCTCAAGAAATTCTATAGGTCGATCAGAAGAAAACGATGAGATAGGTCGATACTCTACTATTCGAGATGATTCGATAGCAGTTTGCGTCATAGGGAAAGAAACTAAATTGCATTCATTCGGAGAGCATTCATTACTTTTAGGTTAAGTTACCATATTTTAAACAGAAAATATATCTAACCTTTCATTGTTACAAAAATATAGTCTGTTTAAACTCGGTGGTCCAATACGCACGCAAGCCTTAGGTTCTCGTGCCATTCTTCTACCACTACCGGTAAGCAAGTGACTGACTATTTTCAGCTTTAGTTCTTAAGATGATCCTGCTTCCCGAACTTGTGCTTTTAAAGATTACTTACTCGGACGGTTTTCAAGCATATCCCCCGCAAAATTTATTCCCGTTTGTAAAGCTTGTCGCCCTATTGCTTTTGCTCTTTGTTTGATGAATTGCATAGCAAATCACGAAGTAAACTCCAAATTCCATGTTCCCGTTGATAAACAGGTCCCTTAAAGGAAGATATAGCTCTATCTCTATGCATAATTGTATATGTTTTCATTTTGGTGAGCGCTTAAAGTGAATTTGTACGATCAATTTCCAGGATGATAACGATAAGCTGTTGACCTGCATTGTCCTTTAGTAGTATTTCTACAGTGTCAAATGAAAGTTTTGCAAGTGGAAAAGAATGTATGTTCTGAAAATTTTTGGTTTGTACTTTCCAATGATGATTATTAGTCTTACCTACAATTCGTAAAAGAGGTGCTTTTGTATCACCTACAAACTGAGGTTAAAAACTATCTGTATAAACAAACACTTTATGAGGATATCCAATGTCTAAGAATGACTGTTTAGGAATAAGCCTAGCTTTTAAAATACTAATATTAGGTTCAAAACCTAATTGTAATGTTAATATGGTTGATAAACATAATGATTTTATACTGTCATCAATATGTACAGTGACAATGTTTGAAAACTCAAATTTTATACTAAAATGTACAGTATTTTATGCAATTCATCTATCAAATGTTGAACGGTAGAATAATATTCTTGTGCTATTTTGTTTTACATTATCAGGCCATATTATATTTTCACCAGAAATAACATTATCACACATTAAGTTAATATAAATTTCACTTAATCCTACCATCCACAAATCGTTAAAATGTATTCGATGATTAAAAATATTGAAAAATAATATTTTGGCCTATTATTAGAATGACTTTGAATTGAATACTTCTATTACAAGTAACTGTAATGTAGAAACTGTCGTCACTACTTTCAGAAAAAAAATCCGTTTAAAATGCAGTGTCACGCTTGACGTTCAAATTAAAATGGCAACTTTTCGTTATGCCCCTCTTTTAAGTCTGCTTGAAGGGTATCAAAATATTTCCTTTGAACTTTAACACATTATGGACAAACAAAAATAAAATATTTCATTTTCTCGTAATATTGACCTTGAATTCCAATTTTTCGAATTAGTTTTCAATAGACAGGTTGATCTTCTATAATTTCAATACAAGCATTTATTTCTGAAGGAATAAGATAATCAATATTTGTGTGGAATGGTGCTGGAACATTTAGAAACTTTGCTTTCATTTTCGGAATCATAGAATAAAAGTGAATTATACGTGTATTCAGTTTAGGGATCATTACTAATTCTTAAAAAAAATTGTAAACCAGCACTCTTCGCTAAAAGATATTCACGTTTAGGACTTCGTTTATGAAAAATATAAACTTTATCTCTACCTTGCTTATTTTGAATAACGATAGGATTTTCATCTATTATTACAGAATCATCATTTATCATCCGTTCAACACTTATTATTTCTACATCATAAAACTTTATTAAGAATACTACGGTAGTCAAATAAATGTGATTTTTTCCTCAAATTCTTTTCCTATTTGTTTAGGTAAAGTTGTACGAACAATATCTAAAATCGAATGTATTGATTCATAATACCTAGGTGGAAATTTTATATATTTTTCGACTATATTTTATCCCCTAATTGAATAATAGCTTGTGCTTTCTTTTGAATATCATAAAAACACAGATTAGAAAGTCCGCTTATACCTACCACCCAAGTTTTCGTTAAATGAATTCGCTGAGAAAGTTTCGTAGTATACGAACTTGTTTTCTTTTTAAAATTATTATTAAAACATTTGATGGTAAGGTAGCATAAAACCCGTCGGCTTTTTCATGAGACAGCATGTTTACGACTGAACAGATTCTTGTTCATCCCCACTATTCAAAGAGGAAGGATAACCTAAAATATTTTACAAAAATCCAATCTTTTCTACGTTTTAATACTTTTTCAATTAAATAACTTTTCTATTTACATACAAAACAATTTTTTAATTCCTTTTGATAAAATGAACTTGTTATAAGTTCATTCCTATCTCGAATTTTATAAGTCATTTGTTTACTTTTAATACACTGATCCACTAAAATATTTCTCTAGACCATTTCGGCAAATAGCCTTTTTCTCAATTATGTTTAAATTTACTTACTCGAACATAATCTCCCGCTTCAAATTTACATTTCTGCTTAGCTTTCTTTTGTTGCCCATATAATATTTCGCAAATCTCATTAGCATTAAAATTATTTACTTGCCCAGGTGAATATTGAATGGAAGAATGTTTCATATAGTTATAACTTTTTACATGATCTTGCCAAATATCAATAAAATGATAACTATTTTCAGCAGTAAACTATTTATATCTTTTTCCTTGAAAGTAAGAATATAACGTTCTACCAAAGCAGCTTTCATTTCAGAATGTACACTATAATGATTGACTTGATATTTAAAAAAAATACGTTTTACATGTTGATTATAAAATTCTGTTCCTAGATCAGTTGAACAGTGAAGTAGAGGTAATTTTCTTTTACTGAATATTGATTTTATTGCTCTTGTCATCACACGTCCCGTTTCATATTTAACAGGAATACAAATTGCATATCGAATAAAAGCATCAATGCTACGTAAATATATTTATATCCATGATTATATTTTGATACATTTTACATAAATGCTAAATCCATTTGTACTAGTTCATTAGGTGCATTAATATAATATTTTTAAGGGGAAAATGTTTACGTGCAGGAGCATGTAAAGTGTATATATCTTGTGAAGCTAACCATTTTATTACTTTTTTCTGAGAAACAACAAATTTCGCTTTTAATTTAGAGATACTAAATCAAATCTCAAAATAGATAAGGAATTTGAAGCTGCATAAGCTTAATACATTTTCTGAAGTGACATATATTAAAACTTGTAATCTTTATAATTTTCATTAATGAAGAAAAACGTTTCTTTATTCACTCACTAAAATATGCCTTACCATTACTTTTTCTTTTCTTTTACTTTACTAGCATTCTTCTTCTTGTTTACTACTTCACGAATACTAATATTCTCCTTTAGTATTTTAGTAGAACCTGTGCAAAATTGAAAATTAACTAATTCTAAGAGAATATAATATTTTGTAATCATTCTTTAATATCTTGAATGCCAATGGATTTCTAGGAGTTTTTTAAGTTCTTACCTGGAATTACCTTGTTATCTATGGATACTGCATCAGTTCGAACCCAACAGATACGATTGAAGCCTGCACGAGGTTTAATAATACTTGGGTCCTCTTAGCAAATTTTGTACTGAACTAATAATATATGGAATCATGGAAATAACATAGTGGAAGATTCAGAATTGTAAACGGGTAAAACAACTGGTTTCTGAGACTGTGGAGTATATTAACTAAATAACGATGTAATACTTGATGATACATTTCCAATTTTCATCCGTAAAAAGATTACTTCGTTTTAAAATGTCATCCATATCATTATCCAAAAGTGTTTTATGCAACTTTGCAGGCTTCATAGTATAATACATCTGCGCACTTGCTTTTTCTGGAATTAATACCATTTTTTGAAATTGCCCAAAAAATTAACTATTAAATAAACTTCCAAATAGTGCACTTAAGATTGCAGCTAATAATAAAAGTAGAAAAGCAGTTCTCTGTCCCCACTTCCAAAACAGAGAATGTTAAAAAATGCGATATAACTCAAACCAGGGGTTTTCCTAATACTTTTAGTGTTGAGTTAGTTGCCTTCATGCTTAGCATACTGTTCCATATACTTCTACTTTTCCTCCTCACTACTACACTGAGATGGAAAACCAGAAGATTCCTGTTTCATCTGCAAGAAGTTATTAACATAAAGTTCAAATAAACGGTCTTTCATCTTGAACTCGAGAATTTCATAAGTATCAAGAACGGTATACCCTTTCTTCATACTCTCATGCAATTCAGGGGTGCAAAACGTGCCGATGAAACAGCGTTCATCAGCAATATGGTTACAATTATTACTATTCATTTCATCCATACCAGTATGACAGAGGCCGAATACAAGGCGTCCATTCGTTTCGTATGGAAGCAATGGAATAGGAAGATCTTGAGGAGGAAAACCCTTGCAGAAAACAGATTCATGAATTTGTTTGGGATCTGGACAAGCTTTTCCACGATATATCTGGTTTTCATGACATATGAATGTAAACTGAATATGTCGACATATCGAATAATTTCGTTTTCTAGATAGATCTGAAAACTTCGGTCCTACCTCCCTTGGCAGCGTGTTTAGGCACTAACACATCTTTAATATTTAAGCAGTGATCTTTAATAAATTGCCGAATATCTGAATTTTCCATTACTTGTCGAGCCCACTCACATTCATAGATTTCTACAAGCTTAAGACCACAACTTTCCAATTATTTCTTTCTCCTCACTGTCGCAATTTCTCGATGATTTAATGTTTCGCCATTCCTGTCATTGAGAGGCACGTGGTGGAACAGCTTAATGCATGAATGACCATGCCAAAAATATCCGTAAAACTCATTGCTAGCACAATATATATTATGGTACCCTTCCAATTTGAATCGCCAAAACACGAATAGAGGTAACATTTCCTATGAATTTCACATACTTTAACCATTTGAATGCTTTCTTACTCCCAGGGTTACGTTTTTGATACCGAACGCGAAAATAACAGGAATAGTTTCCTCTTCAAAATATAAAAAGCGAAAGCATTCCATAGGAGACCCAGCTATAGTACTTACTTGAAGAAAACATTGCATTCTTTCAGTCTTTTATTCAATTTATTAAGAGAACTTAATGACTGTTTCACACAATATAAGAACATCGTTCCTTCAGTATTCTAGCATTTGACGTTGTAGACTAAATGTAAGATCTTTCTCCACTTAATTCTCATGCCAAATCTTCAAAGCTTCGCGTTCACTTTCTGTATTTCCTTCATCATCAAAAATTTCAATTCTGGCCATGGTCCAATGTAATTTTTATTGTTCTCCGTGTTTAACGAAAATGGAAAATCCCCCTTCTTTAAACTTTTACATAATCCCATGGTAGGCGTAATTTACATAATTTTACGAACATTATTAAATAAGTATATTTAAAAGGAATATTGCGTACACTCATCTAGGTAATTTTCGCACCTTGGCTCAAAATTTGAGGCGCGATTCCTTCCTTTTCAATGAGTGCACGCGCAACAAACACGGAATCGAATTTCGCAGCATTATGCGCTAAACAAACCATTGTACTAAATCTAGGAGCTTGACGGAGAACATGCTTTACGAAACTTCAATATTGTAAAACACAAAGACTTTTTCTCCTTGTGTATTGCCGCATTAAAAGCATTTGTAGTGTATTTTAAGAAGCTGTGTTAGGTGTATATCAGGTTAGGCAGGTGTTCACGTTCACCTTTATCGTTCTTAGTAAGAAATGATCCTCTTTAACGTACAACTTGCAGATAGTGCAGAATCGGTCGCACCATAACTGGGGGTTATTACTCTTTCTTTTACTGGTATCGATCTTTACACCACACTGTTGACACAGTTTTTACATAGTAACATACAGGTCTTCCCTTCGCCTTTTTGCTATAGTTATTATTGCGAGTGGTAACTTCTATATCAACTATTACAAGTAATGAGTCCCTCATCGCCACAAGTTTCAAAATCATGGTAGTCCTCACAAAGTTCGCAAAGGTATTCGCACTTATGTTTACTTCGACGTTCGTATGGTATCGACCAATCCATGTAATAACATTTACTCCTAAAAATCGCGGTAATAGTTTCAATGGTGTCAAAATGCTGGTCATGGTGAAACAAAACTAATTTGCTTCAGGTTTGCACATACCCACTATAGATCACCTCAGGGTCTAGAAAAGCTGGTTTTAATGCATACACTACAATCTGGAATCGATTACCGTAATAACCTTGAAATTGATCAATATCATCAATAGACCCACACAAACATAAAATATAATTATCTACTCGTATACCAAGAGATTCCTGTTCCCAATTCTTAGATTGTTCATTGATATACGTTACGTTTATATACTTAGAAACAGCTCCCTTCTCCGCCATAATCAAAGCATTTGTTAAGAGTAATGTGTAAGTTTGCTCCCGATTCAGGCACTGGAGTAGTGTGTGCATGAAAGTACTCCTCCAGGGGTAAATACTTGTCATTATTCCGCTTCTTCCTTGCACCTTGTCCGCGAACCTGGTCGGATATGTTAGCCTTAATGATCACACTACGGGCTGACAGAAAGAATTTATTCTAATTGATAACATTCTCAATCTAACGCAAAATATATTCAGTAGCTAAATGGATTCATCTACGCCAAGGAATGAAGACGTTTTTCCCGTTGACGTTATTGCTATTTTCAATACTAAATACGACCCATGATTTTTGAATCTACACTACATAATAAATCATCTAACACAAAACTGAAAAAGTTTCTCTACATAGTTAGCTGGCGTTAACCTTGAAGTTGCAGCTTTTGCACGTATGGAAATTTCTTTACCTTTCACTGGAAATTTACTGAATCCGTGCACGCGTTCATCTATATTTCAAAGTAATCGGGCCCTGTTCCCTGTTGCACTACATTTTTCTGATTAATTAATGCACGTTGTACAACTTCGCTAACTTTGTTGATTAATTTTTCTTCTGTTTTTGGATATAGTTTAGTTCTGCAATAATCGTACGATTGGTCACATACCTGATTACTCTCAGATGTAGTTGATTGATCAATACAGACGTAACTATATTGAAAGGTGCCCTAATAGTAGCAAAAGTATAGGATGAAACTTTGAAAGCAGGCATTAAATTTATAGAATAAATAGGAAATGAACATTCCAAAAAGATGGAATATCCACTGCTGTGAAGGACAATATTCAATGAATCATCTGAATTAATAGAAACATATTTTTTCTGAATATCATCTCTCACAACCGGAATCAAGTGAAAGAGAAAAGCTACATGGGGGTGAAGCATTCTCTCATTATGGTCGTCCATAGGTTCACTCAACAACATATAGTGCTGGAAAGCCAGCCTAGCGTTAGAGCGGGGAACAAACAAGCCAGCGTTACCTAACTGAATTACTTGGTTTACATGAAGGCATGCACCAAACAAGTTGATACAATCACACTTGGATAGAAGACGGAGGTGAAATAAAAAGTCAAAAACATTACCTGAATTTTTAGGAACTATATCCTGCACGACTAAGAGGCACAAATCAACCCACGCTTCATATATGAACTCGGGGTTGGTGAATCTTTTCGCCTTCTCGGCCAAGATAACATGATTGACACTTGTCAATCGCATGGTGCAATCCATTCTTGTTGATGTTTTCAAATACTAGAATTGCTTAGTCACAAAATTGATTGAAGATCATCAAAAGTTGATTGTAGGTAATCAAAACTGCATGTCCTCAAATATAATAGGATTCCTTAGTCACAAACTTGACTGAAGATGGTCAAAAGTTGATTACTGTAAACAGTATACACAAATTAAGTTGCTGTTTACAAACGTAGTCACAGTACAAAAATGAACTAGGTTGCATTGCAATTTCCTTGTTCAAGAATTCAGGCACAGAACGAAAAATGAGCTACCAGATCAGTTTTCAAATATACTGACTTCTTCAGATCTTTTGACTTCAAATATAAAGAATAACTTTATCGAAATGAAGTAGTTTCTGACCGTCAGCTTAAGCTTCCAAAGGCAAATGAAGGGTCTGCACGACTAGGCAGTGCTTTTATACAACCTAGTTTAATCTTTGCGCATACGCAGAGCATCAGTTTTAAAAGAGTACATTTAAATCTATGTAATAAACTAAAAATATTTGTACAATGTATGTTTGAAATATGTTTGAAAGCTAGTACAATAACATATTAAATTTTGGCGGAATAAAATTTTTACTCCGTCACACGCTCTGGACTTGTAGAAATTTTCACTTGAATATATTTAATGTTATAATATTTTAAGAGAAATAACAAAGTCAGTTAAAATTCTTTCAACACTATTGTTTACAAATTTTTCTCAATGTTTTCTGATATTTCCATTTCATACACATTCACAGAAATATTAGGGTCGCTTGCCAAAAGTAATAAAATATGAACTAACTCTCTCTCTGTCACGCACACACATATGTGGTATAGGTATGGAAGCCAAAATCGTTAAAGTTTACAGCTGTTACAAAAATATTATCTAATGTTAGATATCACACTAGTTTATCAGCTATACTGCCGCCGACTCAGTTTAAAGTAACACCGGCGCTTAGGTTATTTCCGCCCGGTACGAAAAAGTTTTCGTTGTCGGTTGGTATTCGTTAAATCTCTGGCGGTTACCTTTCGTAAACAAATAATAACTATTGATATGTAATTGGCAAATTGACAGGCAAATGGCTTAGCAAGTGGTGATAGGCAATCAGTCATGTCTTTACGTTGGGGCTGTATTACTTATCTATGTGTAGGTGTTATTTTAGCAAATTATTATTATTAGTAGTAGTAAAGTTGAATCTTGTATATTGCTCTTTTATTCTCGTTTCATGTTAATTTGCTTGCCACTCAACGCTAAAGCAGCAAATAAAAGCTTATGGTCCGGCTGGGATATGCATACTTTTATTTTTAGATTTCTATACAAATCAAACTATGCTTAATCAACTTTAAGCCGACATTTTAATCATTTGTATCAGAAAACAGCACGAATGGTGTTTTATCTCAACTATGAGCATACCAAATACAAAGCAAACAAAAGTTGACAAGAACATAAACGGAACTGATAAATATTAAAAAAAATAAAGTTGCCATTTCAATATATTCCCATTCTGTTGAAAAAGCAAGCTTTTGGAATGATAGAACAACAAGTGTATTACAAATATACAAAAAGTATATTTCCCTATTTCTCTTAATATTACCATTTCTAAATAAAAAATTAATCGCTTGCAATCTTGTCTAGGGATCTTGGCCTAAATTTTTAATTTCAGAAGTACGAAATGGAGTCTTTCACATGTATTGAAAGGCTATGTATTAATCTTTCACAGTACTACAACTCAAATCTTATTAGATCTAGTCTAATGTCAATCAAATTTCAAAAATCCAAGATCGATCACACTTCATTGCATAGCATTAGTTAAAAATATGTGTGCCCGCTCAAGCTAAATTTAAATGCAATCAGATTCTGTGTATAGTTGATCAAAAACACAAGTGCTAACGATCCCGAGTTCGAGTTGGAATTTCTTTAACAAGAAGTTTGAGCCTGGATTCAACAATATGAAGCAATTCACGAAATGCTATCAACAAAAATAATAGCAATCAAACTGGACTCTGTAAATTTCAGCAATTTTATACTTTCACCTATCTATTAGAATGAAAGTGTCCTTCGTAATTCTCAAAGAGCTTTAGAGAGTAAAAATATATAAACATAGGACTATAACTAGTATATCTATTCTTCCCCATTCACATAAAAAGTATATTTAATTTCCAAGCAGCGCGAACAACACAAATATCCAGGGCTTTAAAATGTTAGCAAAAGCACTGGCAAATTCCTATTTGCTTACCTAGACCTTCAGATAAAAAGCTATTTTTCGGTGAAACATGCATAATCATCATCATTTTAATAATTTAGCAAGCATTTCCCAAATCTGCATTAAGAAACTGTAGGCAGACAATTTCTTAGTTCAATTCCCGGCGATTACATCAAATTTTACTAAAAAGTTTCACTCTACAACAAGACGTAAACTAAATTATTACGAATCAAAAATTACATTAAGATCCTCTCCCCTACCTTATTCAGGCATGAGTTCAACAGGCCAGAATTAAAATATTTACAGGTATCATATTTCTGCGAAACCTCCCAATGCAATTGCAAATTCAAGCTTACATTAAGATAGAAATTCAACTCTAATTATTTTAATATGGTTAACAATAAAATGAAAGAAGGAATTCCCGATTCGAATCCCGTCTATCTACAAGATGCGACTATATACTACAAATATAAGATAATTAAAATAAAGTACTTATTCTTCCAATGATATCAATAATCTTGCAAGACGACGTTCAAATTGCAAATAAACTCAAATCAGAACTCAAACAGTGTCGATTAGTTAATTCTCAAACTCAAACTCTGCTAAAACAAAGCCAAAATCTCGGTTCGAACTATTTATACAATTGTAAATTCTTCCAAAATTTTCATTAGCATCGCTCGGCGAAACGAATATAGTCTGTTTATCTTTTAAAATCTATTCCGCAATGCACAACATGTCTCCTAGCGGTCATAAATGCTTAAGACCTCTTTCGCGTTCAATTCATGACAAGTTGAAAACTTCTGGTACAAAAGAAAGAAACCAAAAGAAAGCCACTGTTACAGTTGTAACACATATCTTTGTCACAAGGTAATAAAAATCAAATTAGCCGCTCCCCATAATGAACAATATAGACACAAAAAACAGTTTTTCAATTTTCAAAAGGATTTATAGGAGTGTTTTCTCACTTTATTCTCCTTCAGCAACCACTGTCGCAAGCAATTGCTTGCAATAAAGCAATTAGGCCTTGGCCACAATAAATGCAGTACCCATAATATTCTAAAAGAGCTATTCTTAGTCTTCCAGTGGCTCTTACCGCTATCCCTTTTCCGAAAAATGCATCATCAATAAATCAAGAATCATAAGTCTCCGCTTTCGTTGTAAATTTAGAAGCAAAACAAATGACAAACAAAGTTCAATATAACCACAGTGCCCGTTTAGCAAGCAAAATTCCAAATATTCTAATTGGTACGAATGCCGAGAATACAATTATAAATCTAATTTCAATTTCTTATCGTAACGACCCTTCTACTGTATTGCAGCCTTCAATAGGAGTTCTTGTCGAAACGAGTGTTTTCAATGAAAAAGGTCGTCAGAATTTCACTTCAAAAGAGAAATCGTACTGTACTTTTTGTCCCCAATATATTTTATTCCAGATCGGCCAAAAGAAATCAGCACAGCTGTTCTTTGACGGGTGCCGTTGCCAGCTGCGTCACAGAGAAATTTCCAGAAATTCGCCATGCACATAGGGTGCAAGACAACGAAAAATCTATTCGCTACAAAAAATAAGACTCAAATTTTTATTAAATTTCAAACTCTCATACTTCAGTTAAAAAATGCGTTTCCATTGGTTCATGCAAATTTCGTACAGCAAAATAAACCACAGAAAAACTTCTTTTGTAAGGACTAACATTCTCAAAAAAACAGCAAGATACAAAATGTCTTTTGGTTGCCAAACAATCGTAAGTTCCCGTATGCATAACATAGCTGTGTTTAACTTAAATGATGAATCTTAAAACATTTGTTAATAAATTTATTGTCTCATACACTGTAAAAACTAAAAACCAATAAATCAAATATGTTCTATCACATTGCGTTCTATGATTTTTACTGGCGCTACACATAGCGTTTTTCCGTTTCGCGACCAATGCGGGCGACGGCGACGGCGGCTGCGCGAGCAACAACATGGTGCTAAATATTAAAAATAATAAAAATAATAAATTGATAATCAATTTCATATCAACTAAATTCCAGCTCTATACTTACTATAAACACGGCGGCCGTATTGTATAAAAGTGTCCTCTAAAATATATATATATATATATATATTAGGTATAGATATGCGAGTATATTGTTGGGGCTTAAGAAAGTTTCACTTTTGAGATGACATCTGTATATAGGCCACTACACACAATATATGGGCCAGTCTAGTAACTTTGGACTTCGGTCCGTCACGATGCACCCTTTAGCCATTAAAATCCATACCCATTCCCCTGCCGGGACTTGAACCCGGGACCTTCGAGTAGTTGATCTACCGTCGTAGACTGCACGGCTAACCGGTCGGTTACCACTTCAGAAGGCGAAGCTAATGTTCCACCAACTGAGTTAGAGCTCCGGGTCCAGTACTTTGTAATGACAATAATATTTACTCTCGTGTCAAGACAGAGAGCGCGCGTGTGTGCATTTGTAATAATGTTAATATGCCTATATCTTTTCGTTCTTTGCAGCCAAATTAAAAAAAATCCCCAGAAATAAATATACTATTCATATGGTTATCACACCACATAAATTGAAGGAAAATTGAAAAGATGTATTAGTAAAGGGGTTGGTAATTACCCGTTTTCTCCCAAATATTCCCTTGCTCTGTTGACCGAAACAAATTCGTAGCCTGAGATATGAGTTAGTCTCACTTAATCTTACCCTTGTCTGAAAAGTATGCAAATCGTACACTGGGAGAAACCTGTCATTCTATTTGCCTGAAGTGGGAATGTAAAGAAGCTGTTCTATTAATTTACTACAAGACAGAGCATTCAGCCATGTGCCTTAACTGTAACTCCAAGGTTCCGGATTCGATAATCGGCGCCCTTCATTGAGGCAGGTTTCCCTCAGTGACCAAAGCAAATTCTGGAACTGTATATTAAATACTCCAGGGCCTATTCCTTTAAAATTCTCCGTCTTGGCTGTCAAGTACCTAGTGTACATGATCTAAAAGCTGTAGCTGAAGTTTGTTAAACAAATATTTACTATTTCCAACCTGGTTTAACTGCAAGAAAGAAGCATGGCATTATCCCGAAAACAAATGGTGCTATTGATATTGGATTGGTTATGAAATGGAGTAAAATGCCTGAAATAGGTATTGCCCATGCGAAGTTGTAAGAGACAAATCGTTCAGTGTCTGGAACAGTCGTACGTTGGTAAGTAATGTTTTATGTTTTCAGTGTTCCAGTATTTGACTTGAGTAGAGTATGTACCTTGCAGTTCAATTGACGATGTTCCTTATGCTTAATCCAAAAACATTGGGTTGCAGTTGCGTAGTTGGTGGACACTCGAACATCAAGTTAATACTGGTTTAGTCAAAACTCTTTTCAATTCTTATTTGTTTTTATTTCCAGTTACAGGCACTTCTATAAACACGTAGTGACAATCATCAATCCAAAAAGTGTTAACAAAATCCACATGTTATTATTGCCTTTTTAAATACTCACTCTAGTTGATCCAGACGCAGAAACATGGGGCCATGCATAGGAATACTAACTGTTACACGTTGTTATGAATGAGACTTATTTTGCCACAAAAACACGGATATTATCTCGAGTGAGCGATGAGGAATTAGTTAAAGTAAAGTTAGGTTTTTTCATTATAAGTATTCTCCATCTAAAATGAGTGAAAAGAGACTAGAATGAGACTTAAGACAGTTATTCACTGCCTGACTGAACCTGAGTTTAACTAAACCCTCTTTGCTCTCTCGAGATACTGTTCGTGTTTTTCTAGCAGAATAGTGTCATTCATAACACAAAATGTCACAAATAGTATTCTTCAGCATGGCGCCATGTTTCTGCCTTTACATCAACTAAAGTGAGTATTTAAGTAAGTAATAATAACATTAAGTGTAAGTTATGCGTGCTTTCTCGAATGTTAACCTAATAATCAGTGGTAATTTTTCGGGGAGGAGGGGTCAGCCATCTACTCCTTTCTCATTATCAAGACATCCAGTCCGGCCAGTGTTATAGATCCGTGTCAAAGTAACGCTTGAAGTACATTTAACGCCATATAACGCAAGTACCTAAGAGGTTGACCGTGCCAATAGTGGGACAGGTACCAGTACTTGAACACTAAAGGAAATAAACGGTAATGGGGTTTATTTGGGTACAGTAATAAACAAAATATGTTATATACTTCCGAAATGTTTAATTGAGCAGTGCCCAAACGCTGTGCAGTCAGGAAATGCATCACCCCCACCCCACCCCAAAAATCACGTTAACTGCGTAAAGTTGAACTGCAATAGAGATCAGAGCACACAGTAAGAGGATTAAGTATCACTAGAAGGTACAGTGAAATAATCAATTATTTTGTTAGCTCATTGAATGGAATGGAATTATTTACACTGAAACAATCGTAGGTCACAAGTGGCTCCCACTGCTGATCTACTACTGGTGCAACTACACCTCCCGCAATACATTTATCTATTGCCTTGTCGAATGAAACAAGTACGATGCACTGCCTCAGGTTTTGTTTCGTCGAAAACTAACTACGTTCCTATAAATATCAGTTTTTGTTTAAACTTGAAATTTTCCTGAGTTGGTCAACCATTTGTACGGTCACCCTATTGATAAATGACTGATCTGTGGGTTGATACATGATAAATATGGTGCCGAACACCATGATAAATATTCGGATTGTAGGCAAGGTATCTAGAAAATAGGCGCTAAACACCTTCTTAACAAACAGAGCTTTTAGTAGAGCAAAGACAAATAATTATGTTTATCATTTAATTATTGACATTTATTGGAAGTCGTAGCTCAGATTATAAACCAAATACACAAAAATTATTTAAAACAAAACATGGAATTACTCGACGTTGGAATTATGGATCATGACCTAAATAAAAATTAACTTACAAATTTAAAACAATTGAGATATTGAATAGCAAATGAATACAAATGAATTTAGAGTTCCAATTACCAAGATCACACCAAATTAAATACACACCAACATAGTTAATTTTAGAGAGAGCAACATACCTTTCGCATTTTAAGATGTTTTCTGTTGTGATGATCTGTCAAATGATTTGCACTTCGTAATCAAGAGCTAGAATTGTCACTTAACACTTTACGAGTGGCTCAAGCTTGTTTGAACCAAATATACAAAGTTCTGTAATTTCACTAAGCCCAAAGTAGTTTCTGTTTTCGAAGATAACTGTTTGACGAACCTTAACGTAGTAACTAGGCTAATGCAAGAGTGTAGACTTCTATCGAAGCCAAGTCGAATACTCAATGACAGTGGTCGGGCGAGTAAAGAGAAATTTTTAGGTAATATTTATATCAGTCTATTTTCTAATTGAAGGAAGTACTGGGAACTTGCATATGGGAGGAAATACAACTGTCCATGGTGAAAGCGTTTAAAAAAATTTAGAACACTCTTAGAAAGGTTTTTGTGTTGACATTCACATAAACAATAGTTTTTCAGATTGGCGCATGACAGTCGTGAAGAAGGACAAATGTACGTAACAATCCTGTGTGAAGCAAGGTTGAATCCTGGTTATTAACAAAAGTCTTATTTCGTAGGAAAGTACTTATGTTAATATAAATAGTCTCACTGTCTCGTGCTGCTCTCTTTTGACATACGTAGCTGTTACCTTGGAGCTGAGAATAATTTTAATGTTTATATTAAAACTATTCTCCATTACATTTCAGACGTCAAGAAACCAGTCTTAAAGACAACTCGATTAAACCAAAATATCCTAAAAACTAAATACACTGTAACATCTAAAATTATGAAAGTAATGAAATGAGTGAAATAATAAAATTGAAATATACAATACTATATAAAAATTAACCATGTGAGATCATTTTGTAACAATTCTTGTAATACATGTAATATAATAAACGTAAGAGGTCGTATAAATCAGGTTTCTAACTATATCCACAGCACGCCCGAATAATCCAACAAAATAAATACAATAAGAAACAAACTTACCTCCTTCACATACAGTACCACTTTTTTTCATTCACTGCCTGCGATGTTACTTTTAAACAGGGTTTTGTTATGTTCTGTCTTTAGATTTTCTGAGCTTAATGTGTAAGCTCAATTGAGAGGTTAAATAATTCGTATCTGATTGACCAACTTTCATACGGTCATAAAGTAATTGTTCTTGTCGTTGTCATAATCTCCATTCACTAGAACCTTCCACTCAAACTTCTTGAACACTCCTCTTTCACTATTTTAGATGATATTTCACTTGAAATTTGTCTTCCTTGAAAAAAAAAA
>JAGDQP010000180.1:0-118353 GCA_022664845.1 Lepisma saccharinum
TCATCATAATAATAATAATAATAATAATAATAATAATAATAATAATAATAATAATAATAATAATAATAATAATAATAATAATAAAGATTTTCCCAACGGTATTGAGACACATGTATTTTATCAGCCAGATTTTCAAGAAAACGGCGTTTGTAAACAATAAACCATGTAATTATGAAATCATTTTTAAAAACGACGCACAAAGAAGAAAAAGGATCTTGCAAAAACTGGGACATCCTTCTTCTTTTGCAACTTTCTTGTAAAAAAAAAAAAAATTCTTGGGCTCTCACTGACGCATCTCCCACTGTTTCTCTGCGTATACGCTTCTTTTATGTATGTGTGTCTGTGTGTAACACATACATCTTCGTCGCACGACCAGGAGTCGACAGGCAAGGAGAAGTCAAAAGCAACAACAAGAAGCAGATTCGTAAATCATTTCTCATCACTATAAACAAGAAACATGTCTGTCTACCCGTTCCTTCTCTCTTTTTACTAAAGCAACTTCTCCAACAACAGAGCTCATAATGTTCACTTCCTCTTCTTGTCATATGTTGTTGTACTTCTGAATGTGACCTCCACCTCTTTTCCAAGCCTATTTTATGTTTTCCCGTAATAGGTAATCGTGTATCCAAGGAGAATGAGCGTATTACGTATTGTTGTTTAGTTTTGAACGGCACCATTACCAGGCAAACATCACGCATGATAACATAAATAAAAATGAATATAATGCTTTATTATTTTCTCTTAATTTTACTCTTTTCTGTGTCATTCATCTTTGTTACAAGTTATATTAACGACTAGTAAGTTGTGTATCTAAAACTATTCTTTTCAGGGGGAAGGGATTCTTAAGTAGTAGGCAATACTAGGAAGCAATAACCTGAGACGACTGAAGACCGTAAATAGATTGAAGTGCAAACCACGAATCAATGAACTCAAGTGGGTTGTGAAACTGCCAATCATTTGGCGGCGAGAATAAACAAATGTCAAAATGGGGGCCACACTCATCATTAATTTCTAAATTAAAAATTCTGTATTTTTATCAGGCGTACATAAGTGTTCAAATTTTCAAGTCGACTGGATAGGACCTTCTTGATAAAGTAATATCCTTACGTCACTGCAGGGAATAGCATTACCTTCATTGCATTCCACCTGCTCAAGTACATGATGCATGGTAAAGAGACGTTGCAAAGTGTTAGGTCTGATTTTCATGAAAGCTTGCGTTGCTTGCGATTTGGGTGAATAGCTAATTGAAACATGTGTTACACTTACCTTACAATAAAACACGTCTTTCAATCGGCTACTCACGCAAATCGCAAGCAACGCAAGCTTTCATGAAAAACAGCCCTTACTCGGCAGGTAACCCGCTAGCGTAGTGACCAGAGTTTTGGGTCGCTGTCGGTGAAGCCGGCGTTCTATTCTGGCCCAGATCAAGTGGTTTTTTTTTCAACGAGAACAATTTTTATTGTTTACACTTAAGAATAATTGCTTACTTTTGCATAACAATATTTTACGCAATTCATGAAAATAGTTTAGATAAAGTCAGGTTAGATTTATCTTATTTTACGCATTTTCAACATTTTTACACAATTCACGAAAATAGGTTAGGCTAAGTAAAGTCAGGTTAGATTATTCTTTTCATTAGATTATATTCAACACATCAAGGATCATGATTAGCACAAAAAATACACTACTCACTCCTTGTGATGATATGAGGGACATTACTCTCCAGAGACAGGTGTGAATAGAACATGGAAAGTGACTGAAAATTTAATTAAGTGATTTGGACTGCACAGAAAACGCGGACAGATGGAATACGTTAACAACAGTGTGATAAAATAATACTCCATCAGAACGATAGATTTCAAGATTCGATCCTGATACACCAACAGTGTTCGATTTGTCGGGGGGAGGGATGCCGGGGAATTTCCCTGGTGCGTGAGGATTTCATCCCCGTTTGTTGATTCCTAATATAATCCCAACAAGAGATAAAATCATTGTATTTCTACCCAACAGGTAGTATCTTGAAACTTATCAACAACCACTAGTTTAGTACCACCCCTTCGTAATTTATAACATATCGAACGATGTACACCAGAATTACTAACTCATCGTTTCTCTCAGGGGTATGTATGACTTCGAGAGCACGAAATATAATCTCACCCCCTTCGAAAAGTTCTCAAAACCTAGTATTAAAATATTATACCTATTCATTCACAACGGAGATATCAAAAATACCTCGTCGGAGACTTAAAGTATTCCTCCGGTGAAGTTTCTCTGAAAGAAACACTGATTACTAGGTAAAACCACAGAAATATAAGAAGTGTTACTCCGTATACTTTCAATAGTATAAAAAAAAAACTCATGCTGACATCTTACGAGTTAGATAGCCGGCTTATCGGTTTAGATTGCGTAAGGTCAGAGAAGAAAGTCGAGAATATTATTTGTTTGAAAAACAGTCGAATCTCATTGACTCTTAATTAAAGGAATACTATTCAAATTCTCGAATGTGATTGGCTTTTTATTTCACAAATATTTTCTTTCTGGTATTGAAATAATTTATAACATATCCTGGAACCAAGAACCATTTTTGTTTCACAAAATAACCTTAAATACTTGTAGTTGTCTGTCATTTATATTCATTAAGCCTATATGAGAAATATTTCATTATTTACAATTAAAAAATCTAATAGATGGAAACATAGAACATGATGAGTGTGTGGATGCGTTAAAAAATAGAAATATAACATATTTTCTATTTACGAAACTCTATCGTCAATTATATATTTACTTTCTGAAAATATTACAGTTCTGCGGTGCTGTCAATTACAATTTCCAATTCCTGCCGGATTGCCGATTATTTTACGAAGCGAAAAAGGTTCTCGCTTGCAGTTCCAGTTGCCGTTATCTTAATGTTGCAGGATCGATGTACGAATTAATTACAGACGACGGCCTAACCCACAGGTGTCTCTAGTGTCGACATTGAACGCAAAAAACATCGAAGCAACACTTACTATTATTGTTCTGTGGTAGAACAGTGTTTCGAAGTATGGACGTGTTATATTCACCAGAATCTAACACACATGAAGCTACTAGATATTTCAGTTTTGAAAATTATGTCTATTATATTAAAGAAAAGTTACAGTTTTATGCTTTTCGAAAGGGTTTCTCCATAAAAGTAAGCCACAATGCAGAGTGATAAGTGACAGGCAACCTTTCATTTCTTGAAATTGTCCCATATATTCTTGTTCAACCTACACAAAAACACACACATATAAGAACGCACTAAATCAAGAAATCCAATCATGGTTCTACTATACTATTATCTTATTTTTAAAGTACATTCCTCTTACTTTTGTTACTAAAATATTTCATCCTACAACTGGATGACGTCATGTAATATGTACCCTACTTTCTAAACTCATTATGGAATATCATCCTCTTACTTATTGGAGATTAAGATAAAATAGAGTCACTGTTGCCAGATTAACTAGTTTGTGACTAAAACTGAACCTGGTTAAAGTTGAAACGAAGTACGGTAATACCAAAGAAAATAATAATTTCTCACGTATACCTTGATAATAGCGACAGTTGCGGCCAGAGTTGATGCCTTCAGTTTCTAACCAAGAATGTTCTAATAGAGGATATGCGATTTTACCAAGAACATGAAGCCAAACGTCAGAGCTTAGTGACTTCCAATGAACGCATTCCTTTCTAGTACTGTTTTAGCTACCTTCAATTGAGTCAAGATGGCAGCACTGCATAAAATCAAGGAGATATCTAAATTATACTAACTCTTCCGTCTTCATTTGATCATTTCTTCACACGCTTTTTTTTTCTCTTTTAAGGAAAACATTTAAAACAAAAAAACAAATTTCAGAAACATTAACTAGAAAGTAGATAAAGTATGGATCAAGGCCAAAGTACTGAAATTCAAAGCCATAGAAGAAAAAGGTTAGGAATGACTGAAGGATACATTACCAGGTCATTATACTATTTTATAATTATTATCATAGCTACGCCGTATCGAAAGTAAGTAGGATCTTCCTGAAAACATTCGTGACATGTATTTTGTTTGTAAAGATTGGTGAGTTAGTTAAAAAGCCAGCTTTCAAGAAAAAGAATCGCTTTTCTCCATAATAATTATTTACCAATCAAGAAAATATCTCTTCTTTAAGAGGAAGAAAAACGTGTAGCGAATCGTGACTATTTGATAAATACTATTCTCGTTTCATTTTCTTAGTCAGAAATGAGTCTATTTGGAACAACAAATGAAGAAAGCTTCAATTAATGATTTTTCATGGAAATCTCAGTCATTTCACACAGATCTCTTTTAGCTGCATTATAGTATTGGTGTGCTCAATTAAGCATGGTTTTCATCTACGCGCTAGCCGCATTTCTATAAGTAGCCAATGGAAATACTTATACATGTTTCATTAGCCTACGGTGCCAAATCGCAAGCAAAGTACACGCCTAGCGCATGTATACAAATCCTGCCTAAAAAACTATATACACTTTATTCGCGATAACTTGTACCATAATTTAGTACAAGGCCAATGTGTTTCTTAAGTTCTATGTACTACAATGAGTTGGGCTTCAGTTCTTTTACAACACAGAAGAGGCCTTAATTTTATATGAAACATCCGAAAAGCAACCTTATGTCCTAGATAGACCAATAGCCTTGCACTACTTTTGGTGCATTGAAAGTAATCGCGAATGAACTGTTCTATAGAGTCGGACGCCAGGTGAAACATTTTACCCCGTTTGTCCATTTCAGGTTTAAGTCAAAATGGAGCAAATTTCCAATTCCAACTCAGCTTTTAACCTTTCTTTTGGTTGTGTTACTTGTTCTTTATTTATGTCTTAATTCTTGAGTTATGCTTATACCGGACTCAACATACAAAATCATATTTTGTTAATACGCTATTTGTAAGAACTAAGACATAACTCTATGAACGAACCAGACAGAGACAGCAAACGGAGTTAGAACTGAAAGATTGGTATATTTTGAACTAAACTGGAAATAGACAAAGTTGAAATTTCCTTCTAGTCACTAATACAGATACTAATTTGATTTATATTGCAATCGAGCACTCAAGTAAGGTAAATAAGAGCTGATAGAAAAAGCTAAAAAACGATGGTAGTAAATAAGAGCGACATAATGTATTTTGCTAAACATGTGTAGCAATACTTTTCAATGCCCATAGATTTTTATGTTCGTAGCAAACGCGCAAAGTTCATGAACTTGTGAATGGTCAATCCATACTTTTTGGAAGCAAATCGAAGATGGCGATAAAAATTATTTCCAAGTTTCAAGACAGGTAACGAGATAAACAGAACGCTTTTGTTTCAATGTGCTTATAAAAGAATAAATTGTAAGCACAAGTTTTATCAACAGGTAGCTAGCCTATGGGTAAGTAGGGTAAACGTACCAATTATTGGCAGTGCCGTACTCCCAGAATTTTCACAGTGTATATGCTAACTTCATGAATCTTTAAGCGGAGACCATGTTTCCATTAAGTTTTGATTTATGTTTGCATTAAATATAGCGATGAAGTAATTTAATTTCTACAAAAACAAAACGAAAACGCAAAATGTTTGGATTATATTTCAGTGAGACAATAACAATGAAATTATGTGCATAATTTGTTGCATTGCGGGAAAGAGGAACCAGAAGATGGTTGAGACTTTTGCAGAACTACTAAGCATCTATATCAGCTAAAAATCAGTTACAATCCTATATAAGACGTACTTACTGAACTTGTTACGAATCTGTATTTTATGATAGGACTTACTCCATTAATTGAAAAGTCCAACTTCACCCTTGGTTTTGAAAAGATAAGTCAGATCCCATAAATAAGTAGGCCTAGACAAGACCAGCACAAAGAGACCAAAGTTCTTCTCAAATTAACTGTACACTATGTACGCATTCCTACAAAATTATTATAGTAATCAGAAGGTAGCGATAAAATACTGACGCACACCATGTAGTTATATCCTCCTCCCATTCTCAACATTTTGTTCCCGTCAGTGTCGAATCTAGAAATTTTCCTATGGGGGCAAAGTTAAATTTTGCCGCCCTTTCCATCGTTTTTTTTTTTTTTTTAGCCAAACAACACGACAGACCGAAGCGACGGCCGCAACATTGTCTCCCATCACGTAGTGTACTTTTGATATCTTCTCTGGAGCCTGTCGTGGCATCGCTATTACTAACTCTAGTAAGGAAGTAGACCTGTCTATCGGACTTGACTGGCGGTTTTGAATTTTAGATATGAAGGTAGGTTATATGAAATAACATAAAATAATATTTTAGCGCGCCGGTATTGAAATTATGAACACGTTTAGGCCTATTTTAATTTAATATACGATTATACTTCCTAGGGCTTTTATTTTTTTATTTTTAGCTATTTGCCGCCCTCTAAACGTGCCACCCGAGGCACTTGCTCCCTCCCCCGCCAGATCCGACACTGGTTCCCGTTCACGTGGAATCAAAGGTATTTAATCTCACCCGGATAATTGCCAAATTAAATAAATTAATAAAACGAAAGCAGATGGTATACGCATCATAGCAGAAGGTATACGCTAATGTGTAAGATTATTTATAGGATATACGGCATAGACCTTATACCTCCGTATATTATCGACTACAGCCCAAGTTATTTGTCCTTTCAGACCACTGTCACTTTATTTTATCTTCAAAACAGCAAACTGACCTGTTGTTGGTCTTCTCTAATCAGTAAGTAGGCTACTTGACCCACTTCATGCCCAGCTATTGGCCCTTACGTTCACTATACGCTTATTAGACCTGAAGATGTGCACCAGTTATTGGCCCTGCTGAGATCAGTAATTGACAAATATTTGTTCCTGTGAAGCCCCGTACGACGTGAAAATGCTAGCTATTGTATTCTTGTCTTAAAGGTTAGAATGGCTATGTTAGAAATATGAAAATTCTATTTAAAAAGAATAATAATTGATAATTATTTTCCCCCATGTCAATTGGGCATTGTAGAAAAATGTTATAGGATAGCTTGACCCATGTACCGGACAGTAGTAGTTCTAGCATTCCGACGCTAGAGAGCAGTAGATATTCCAGATGGATGCATTTATCAGCAGGAGTCAGTATTAGGCGCGAATCGTTTGTTGTGTGCGTCAGTCTGAAATAAATCGCTGGAAAGTGTTCCTCGTTGCTTTCTTTCATGACGCAAATAACTTTTACAGAAGTTTTTCACCCACATTAGGTAAGTGAAGTAAATTTATCTTACTCTCATAATATTTCTGAATAATTACAGAAGGGTGCAGTGTGGAAGCATTAACTAAAATTTCCATAGTCTTCAGTTGATATTTTTTTTTTTTTCTAATAGGTTGTGTGGCCCCAGTACCGGACAGAAGAAATTATCTTCTTGCAAATGTATTTAAGGTGGAATTTATTTTCAGAGATTTGGTACAAGGATGCTACACACAAGAAAGGGAAATGGGATGAAGAAAGCTGTGGATAGTGTGTTAGCGGGAAACTCTAGCGTTTGGAGAGCTGATGGACAATTTTGTGTTCCCAAAAGTACGTTAGAAGACCGCGTGTGTGCTACCAAAAAGGGAAAATCGATTAAAATATCACCTTCAATGGGTAGATTTAAAAGAACATTCAACGATGAATTGGTTAATTATCTAAAATACCGGGACAATTGTTTGTTTCCGTCACTAAAACCGAATTATTAACTCTACCGTATGATCTGGCTGAACAGCTCAAGTTACTGCACCAGTTCAACAGAACAAAGAAGATCATAAAAGTGCTTGTACCAACGGTGTTCCTATTAGTCAATTTTGTGTAAATTCTATAAGGAGAAACATTATTGTGGTGAAGTACTATTTTAACTATTTTGTTTTAATTTTTTACTCATTTATCACACTTTGAGGATGAAACTACTAACAGCTCATCCTATGAAGTACTGAATAATGTCATGGATCTACTTCTAGTGACCCGAAGTTGAAGCCAGCACAAGCCATGATCACCTGGAAGGTAAAATTGATTAAAAAACAACTGAACACCACGTTCCGTACAATACCATATTTAAAATATTCCAATCTTCCTCCTCTCTTCCTTAGCTAGATCTTCCTCCATTCTTTGCTTCTACACGCGCAGGCATAGGCCAACCAATAAGACGCAAGTTAATCCCAATCATCCAGGCAAGATTAATCGAAAATCGGCGTCAAGTTGACCCAGCTTAATTGTATTGGTCCAGTCAATCCATCTACCGTATTTACACCCATGAAGACTTACGACAGTGACTTAGAAAATTAAGAAAATGACTACGAAAAGGTAAATGATACGATGAACACTTTGACGTCACATTAAACTAGTTGTTTAAATAGCGTCGATTCGTAATCGACGTTCTCAGAAATTTAGTATTAGCTTTTAGGAACACAACTGCGAGAGTTTCGTGTTCATCAGGAGCAAGTCATGTAAGTGAAGTTTGTCTTGGACTTTTAGTTTGAAACCTAGTTAGTCCTGGTTCTGTCTCGATTCCACTCTCACTACACCTATTCGTTACCAACATTATCAAAGTAATTCATGGAACGTAATTGGTTCTATTATTAAAAGTAACTGAATCCGAATTCTAAAAACTGCAAGTATCAACTAGCCTCTGCTTCAATTATGTGTATGAAATCCATGTTTGCTTTAACCTAACATCCCTCAATTAGAAACGTAAGATCTGAGTCGAAGTTCTTGACAGACTCATCTACAAATGAGAACGCCATTTGTGGATGTGTATGCTTTGGAACGAGATCTCAAGCTTTGGATACACTAAGTAAGTGAAATGATCTACAACTCAGTGTAGCCATCGAATTAAGTGAGTTACAATTCTAGAATTAAAAGCATTAATTACAAAGTTCGGGACAGTGACAATCCTTTCCACGGGATAGTACAGATTATAGATGTATAATGAACATTCTATATGGTCTCGTCACATGGTGTTAATTCGATGCTGCCATATTGTGCATCCTCTCGAAAATGCATTTTCTTCACATTTCTTAAAAGAATATTTGACAAAATCTAAATGGAGTCATTTGTTGTATCTTCTTGTATTGCATACGTTTTCACTTCGAATCCAATTCCAGCACATTATATATTGTATAATAATTAATGTATACTGAAATTCAGAGAAAATATCCCACACAAAAATAACAGTTTAAACACTTATAAAATTCGACAGCATTGTACGAATATTACGTGACAAGCAGAACATCAATCTATCTAGCTGTAAGTAACGATACTGGACTGATCGGCTGGTGTCCAAAGATACGCCAGAGCAAACATTGAACGTCATATTCATCATATTAACATCATCATAACAGTTTGTTTTTATTTATGTCTTAATTATTGAGTTATGGACGTATCGGAATATGTATATAATAGTACCCTTTTGTTGCAAGAATTAAGATATAAATAAAAAGAAACGGGCCGGACAACGATAACAAGCGTAAGAAACTAACTGAAATTTGGTCCATATTGGTTTAGACTGGAAGTGAACGATGAAGATTAACTTCCCTCCGCTCCTTGGCTTCATATATTAATTGATACTTAGTAGCATCGATCAGTCCAGTATCACTTTTAGATAGAAGTCAATGTGCGAATCGTTTATTTCATCATAGGATGTTGGTGGTTCTGGGTAGACAAAATTTGTAGAACTAACAGGTTGCCTCATGAGTGACATCATTGAAGTTTTCAAAGATATTAGAAGTAGAGGATAAAAAAAAATCCGAGCGTCACATCCATAGAATTAGGAAGAGAATAGAGGTAGAGTGGGGCTGCTTTCTGGGCGAGGGGAGTGAAACCAAGAGACGGAAGGGACGAGGCATTGAATGGCTCCTTATTTAAAGGCCCTCTATACCGAATATTGCCTTCTCATTCTTATGGCAAGAGAAAGTTATTAATGAGAAGCGCGAATGTCAGATGAAACCTCCAAAATAGCTATCTTAGTAGGAAAAGACAGTTAGTTGTTTCGCAGAGAATTGACAATTGTAAAATGCTTGATGATGTCCCAGATGTGTTGTGCTCTAAATTGTAAGAAATCAGAAATGTGTGTTTCCTAAAGGTTACTGGCTGACCCACAGTACCCGGTATAGAGGGACTCTAATCGGGTCACACAATTTGGCTGCGCTGAATCGTAAATTTGGCTCCATATGACGTCATGAAAGCTCTCTCTGTTCTATCCCTAACGCTATGGTCACATCACATCTTGGGAGAGTAATTTAGAAGAATTGTAGACATAAAGTAAAAATGATCAGTTAATCCGTGAAAGTGAGGGAAGTATGTATCCAACACATGAATCTATCGGAATTAAAATTAATGCAACGGATTAAGTCCATCAAATTAACTTTCATTTTAAGTCTTTACTTAGCGTTCAAGAAAATTCTGCCAGTAAGGTAGATTTTTATGCCACGATTTACTGTGAGAGTTTGCAAGTGTTATGTGTAACTCAAAATGTCCCCCATACAGTTCTTGAAAAAAAATGACCTGTGTGAAGAAGACAATGAAACAAGAGAAATACAATTATTATATCAAAACGAAATAATTTCATTTTATTTCTTTCGTAATCAGAATTTCAAGACAAATCTGAGAAACGCATAAAAACCTATATAAACAGACATACAATTGTATATGAAGTGTAATAATTAATAGTGCAATGTATTCTTTTCTTGGAGATAGTTTTATGGGCATTCATTTTGTTTTTCTCAAAAGGTTATCGGCTTCTGACGTGGAAACTGAACCATTTGGTGTGAAATCTCTCATGACGTGATTAGAAGGAGCAACGGTCCCATGCGAAAATCAAAAGGATATATTACTACGCTCACACATCCATGTACTGCAGTGTAATATTATTATATATCTGCACATGCTGTATTTTATAATTTTCCTCTGGCCATATTTATTCTTTATCTGATTTCCTCTTTTTTCTACCACACTTGGTTTCTTTTTTGACTGTATTTCCTCTTTCTTGCTTTGTTGCATTTAATTTTTCCTCCTTTCTTTCCTGTCTTTTCTGCGTCATTTTCTATTTTATTTTCATCTTTATTTTTCTCTCTTTCTTTTTTATTGTCTTCTTTTTCTGTTTTTCTATTTCCTACTTTCTTTTTATTCTTATTATATCATTTCTTTCTTACCCTGTCTTTATTTCTTACCACTTTCTCTGTTTTGTTTCTTTTCTTTCTTTGCTACTTTTTTGTCTTTCAAATCCTTTGTTTCTTTCGTTTTTCCTTATTGTTCGTTCTTGTTTTTGTCTTTGGTTCTTTTCTTTACTCCTATTCTTTTTGTTTTTCTCTCTTTCTGTTTCTTTTCTGTTCCTTTGCTTTTTTTGCTTTGCTTCTTTTCCTTCGTTTCCCTGTTTTTTTTCGTTTTTATCTTTTCCTTTTTTCTCTTTGTTTCTTCTGTCTCCGTTTACTTTCTCCCTGCATTCTTTATTTCTTTGTTTTTCTCTTTTTTTTTGCTTCTTTTCCCTTTGTTTATTCTCTCTTTCTCTCTCTCTCTCACTCTTTGTTCTCTCTTTTTAGCTGCTTTTCTCTTCCTTTGTTTCATTTATGTCTCTGTTTTCTTTGTTTATTTCATTTTTTAAAATCTTTCTATCTTTGTTTCTTTCCCATTACTTGCTTCTGTTCTCTTCCCTCTTTCTTAGTCTCAGTTTTCTTCTCTATCCCTACTTTTCTTTTATATTTCTTTCGATTTCATTTCTGTCTTTTCTCTCTTCTCTCATTCTATCCCATATGCAACACTTAAATTATTTATCATAGCAGCCTCACACTTCGAACTCTAACTTCCCAATAAGGAGACAAGAGACCCCTCAACCATTCAGGAAGCCTAGATATACATCATGTTATCTCACAACGAAAAAATCACATATCTCGACGCGAATTCCTTTGCTATTTCGGGATATCAAAGTTAAACTAAAAATGAAAGCAGGACGATCATCATGCATATCATTGTTCTTCAACTAACAGAGGAATTTAGTTCAGTTGGACTCAGTATCATCTATTTTCTTCCTGGACACGTTCACATTGGGCTCGTTCGGAAACTACGAACGAGTTTAACGCGTTAATCTCGTTCTGTCACGAAGCGTTCGGAAACTACTTTCGTGAAGTTCGTTCATTTAGTTAGCCGTTCGGAAAGTCGCTCTCAGTTAATTTCGTTCGCGCACGAAACGAACTAGCTCTGACTTCGTGAACTTCGTTAAAATTAACATGGCCACCATCCGCATGATAAATTTACCTCGTTTCGCATCATATAATCTTATTTTGCTCCATCTAGAGGTATAAAAATATAGCCATGGCTGCTATTTCTGCAGTAGGGAATAATTTTGACACAACTAATATTCATAGCAGATTAATACAACGGTTTATCTTAAACAATTGATTTATCTTTACTTTCCCATATTTAACACTTTTTCGAGCTGTGGATTGCTGTTAGATATCACGATTGACACTAGATAGCACCACCAATAAAAGATGAAATTATTGAAGAATGCTTTCTCTAGAGGCTTTTTGAGTAAAAGAAAGAATAACGTATAGTACAAAATTATCTCGTTTATGAAAGAAACTCTCCAGTTCTGTGTATTATGACAGACTATTTTAATGATTTCAGTTAAACAACAAGTTCTTAAAGGAAGGCATGCTGTTTTAGCTTTTATAAAACCTGAATGCACCACGTTCTTTCTCGCTTAAATTGCAATCTGCAAACAGCATTAGATTTGTATAAGATAGAATTGAATTGAATTTTACTTGTGGCCTGTAGACATCTAAGGCTGAGGGCGGTATAAGATGGACTCTTATCAAGTATTTATTAAAATAGTTGTTTTGTCTGTCGGCCGATCGGTCCCGGGTTCGAGTCCCGGAAGGGGCATGAGTGTGAATTTTAACAGCTAAAGGCCAATCGTGACGGGCCGAAGTCCAAAGTTATTGAACTGGCCCATATAAAAATAGTTGCCCAAAGTTGCTTAATTTTGCTCAACTATACATTGGTTTCTCTTCTTGGCAATACAATTTGACTAAGACGTTAAATGTTAATTCCTTGCAATTTATTTTAAATATTTTCTGTAATTGGAATATTTTTCTTGTGCCGTAAATGTGACTTAGTTGGCAAAGTCATGGAAATTATGATGGATATAGAAGTATGTAGGAACTTCAGCCAGATAATTATTGTATCTAAGAGAATCGATTTATTCTACTGTTGACCAAACGCAACGAGTAGAATGCTACGTTTATTATACAAATGTAACAAATGAAATTTGAAGTGAATAGAAGGTATTTCTCCAAAGAAAGGTCTTACATGTTCGTAAATAACGTTATTGTTGGAAGAGAATCTCTCCAAGAAACTAACTTCCTTCGTATTTTGAGCCTCATGTCCCTACTTATAACCACACCTTCTATTTTCGTTTATTTCTTTGTTATACATTAGAGTCGGTGTCTATCGTTATCCTGACAACGGAAACTGGAGCGTTCGGAAATTACGAAGAAAACGAATTTCACGAAAATAATTTTCAGCGTTAAGATCGTACATTCCGTGAACTTCGCTGTGTATTTCCGAACAAGCCCATTACTCTTTTTACATTAGAAGGGCTCTTTTCACATCAGAATAGCTCTTTTCACAGTGCAATATAATTAATCAATCATTGTATGACTTTTGTGTATTTACTTCACGTTTATCGATGAAAGATTTTATTTGATCCACTACTGCAACTAAATCATCACTCTCATTACCTGACATTTCTGCATGAGATTTGACCCAAATATACTATACGAAACAAAATTTGTTACATCTACAACTTATTATTATGTTTTAATACATATTTCATGTTAAAATTTACTTTACTTTGTCAAGTAATTGAATATGCAATTATGTTGTTAATTTTTTGTTTCTGTTTAAACGTTAGATTTTCTTATTTGCAGATAAATAGTGTTAGTCATGGGTTTGATGAACTTCTGTAGAAGATTGACATCAATTACAAGATTTGCAATGTGTACTTTGCAAAGAGTATTTTTATTCTCTCAAGAGAAAGGTTGTGTCCAGAGATTTTGCCAAACTCTACAAAATTACCCCACAACAACTTGATCTTTTATCAAAAGAAATCCTGGTAAAACCTAAAAAGCTATGGTTTTGAAATATACTAGTGATTTTTATTTCCAGATATGGCAACAAAATAATAACAAATTAGCTTCGAGTTAAAAGCACACGATGACCTGTATCTAAAAGCCACACTGAACTGATTGATACCATTTAAGAATTAATGAATAGATGAACCCATGTAGCAGAAGATACAGTTAAATTCGATCACCCACTTCTAGTCTAAACCAATATGGACCAAATTTCCAGTTCTAAGTCAGTTTTTCTACGCTTGTTATTGCTGTGCGGCTAGTTATTTTTATTTATATTAATTTTTTGCAAGAATCATAAATATTATTTAGGACATGTGCTATTATATGCACAGTCAGTACATTAATAAATTAAGTATTAACACATAAATAGATATGCCGCACAACGATAAGAAGCTTAAAAATGAATTAGGACTGAAACTTTGGTCCGCTTTGGTTTAGGGCTGATTTTCATGAAAGCTTGCGTTGCTTGCGATTTGGGTGAGTAGCCAATTGAAACACGTGTTCTGTTGCGAGTTTTATTGTAAGGTAAGTGTAACACGTGTTACAATTGGCTAGTTACCCAAATCGCAAGCAACGCAAGCTTGCATGTAAATCAGGCCTAACTAATCACTCCAGTATCGTTACGTAGAACTTGATGATGAGGACTCAATGTTTGGTTCGATGCTTTTTTGTTCTTGTTTCAATTATATCAGATCTGGAAATAAAAGAATCTGTCTCGTTACTTTGTAGACATCAAACAACGTTTTGTAAAGTGAACCTACTTTTGCACACGCAAAAGAGTTTTCTGCTCCTCAATCTCGTTTCTTTTATTTTTCCTTCTTCCTTCTTTTTTCTTAGAGAAAAGGAGAAAGGTAAAATAAACAAGATAGTGAAGCACCTGACGCTCCCTTCTACTTATTCTTTTTTGCTTTCAGAGTGCTGTAGAAGAAATGAACTGTTGACCTACAGAGCCATGTTGAGAGCTTTAAAAACAATGGCCTTTAATCACGTACTACGATATAAAAAGAAAAAAAAACGAAATAGAATGAATGAATCCTTTGTGGGAATGAAGATGCCCTCTATCAGAAGAACCCTCCTCGTCTACAAGATCGAGAAAATAGAAGGATATCTCTCTTCACAAAACGTGTCAATTCATCCAACGGTGGAAGTATTACTTCTATCTATCTAACCTTGGATTTATCACCTTGCTCCTTTTTTTTTTAACTTCTGGAAGAAAAATTCATGGAAAATAAATTGATGTAAAAGAAAACTAGTAGAAGGTCGTCTTCCGTTACGCGAAGGACGAGAAACCTGTAAAGCTGTTTTAAACACAGTGGCGTAGCGTGTAGAGAAGTATAAGAGGACCTTAACCTCACGCAGCGAAGTTAATGAACATTTTCAAAACACTATGTTTACCTAGTTTTAAAAAAAAATCCTTCACAACTTTATTATCTTGGAAATAATGTTGTTCTCAGGTTTCATTGCAGTAATAATGAAGAAGAGTCGAATACATTTTTTATACGTCTTGTCAGTAAGGAGAAATTAGTTTTTGCACAAAATAAAGAAATTTTAGTGTTTTACTGAAAATGACAGTCCTTTCATAGTAGAAATGGTTATTAAAAATCGCATTTTCGTTTTTCTTAAGAAGAAAATATTTAAACTCATTTTTAAGCTGAGTGCTTTATATTTAAACACAGATAGATAGAAAGAAAGAAAAGAACAAAAGCAAGAAATTAAGAAAGAGAAAGAAGGAAAGAAGAGGAATGAAGAAATGAAAAAATATAATAAAGGGAAGAAAAGGAAAGAGGTTTGAGAAAAGAAAGAAGGATGAAAGAAGGAAAGTGAAAAGGAAAGAGAGATGAAAAACAAAATAAAATGAGGAACGGAAAGAAACAAAGAAAGAAAAGGAGAAAGAAATAAGAAAGATAAAGAAGGAAGTAAGGAAAGAGGAAGAGAGTAACAAACAAAAAGAGGAAGACAGGAAGGAAGGATTAAAAGAAAGCAAGAGAAGGGGAATAAAGAAAGAAAGAAGGAAAGAAAACGAAAGGAAGAACGGAAATAAAGAGAAAGATAGGGAAGGAAAGAAATAAAATAAAGAGAAATGAAAAAGAGATGAAAGGAAGGGCGGAAAGAAGCAAACAAAGAAAGAGAAGGATAAAGAAATAAGGAAAACAGAGGAAGCAAGGAAACAAAAATCAAAAGAAGGAAGGAACAAAAGAAAGGCAAGTAAGGATTCAAAGAAAGCGTAAGAAAAGGAATAAATAAAGAAAAAAGAAGAAAGACAAAGAAACGGGAAAGCGAAAATAAAGAAAAAGATAGAAAGGGAAGAAATCAAAGAAAGAAAGAGAAAGAAAGAAAGTGTAAAGGAAACAAAAGGACGGACGGAAACAAGCAAAGAGGAGGAAGAATAAGAAAAATAAGAAAGAAAGGAAGGAAGGAAAAGAAAAAGGATAGAAAGGAAGATGAGGATTAAAAAGCAAAAAGGAGAAGAAATAAAGAAAAAAGAAAGAAGGAAAAGGAAGGACAGAAAGAAAGAAAAGGAATTCATAACATAACAATTCACCAAATGATGACGTAATATCTGTCAGCTTAATATAAGACAACCAACGTTGTATCGAAGGGTTATATCTCAGAAAAGTTTATGATAGTAGAAGGGAGGGATAGAAGAGGAAAGGGTTGCCGCGTAACAATTAATTATCAAAGGATTGACGTTGAACAATAGACGAAAACAAAAATTACGTCTAAGAAGCATTCTTCAATCACAAACCTCACTTAAATATATTTCTTGACTATCCCTTTGATTATGATTTGCTGACTAGTAAGCTGACACGACTAACGCGCTGTTGTGGCGTCATCTTACAAAGTTTGTCAACCAAAAATTAGAACCACCTCGTATATAATATTTAAAAAAAAAACTTTTGAATCGTTACAATGTTTGTTTGAATTGTGTTCTCTGTATGTATAGCTTTACTTACAAAGCCAAATAAATCTTATTTGTGTTCACAAACCGTGAGATATTGCCTACTTTCACTTGTTCTATTGGGTTTCTTTTAAAAGAAAATTGAACCAAGGACGATTAATACTAATATTGTGCCATTGAGACAACAGTAAAATTATTCAACCCTTCAACAACTTGACGGCAGAGTGAGAGGTAATGCTTTTCCTGTTTAAAAACACATTCGTGCATAAGTAATTACAATTAGAATAATTGTATAATGACTATATAAGGACCTGAATGCTTACGCGGGTATTACAAAGGCAATCCCATTATAAAATTGTTACTGTGCACGTGGAGGATATATGTTACGTTCATCCGTTCTAAAAGAAAAAGGGTCACTTATCATCTATTGTTTAATTTCGAATATTAATGCATTTGTTTTTAAAAGATAATATCTCCAGAAGTTGCTGCACTTTCTCTTTTGCAACTGTTAAGTGCATTCTTTTCTTATTTGTTTGTTTAGCGATTTTTTAAATACTTTTTTATGGTAACGGCATTATGTATTAATGTACACTCAGAGTCAAAGAAAATGGTCGTTAGGGAACTTTCTACAATATGAAAAAAACTTCAAATGACGTAATACTGAACCAGTACACATGTTGCAATCAACCAGAACATATGTACGAAGTACTGTAAATTTCCCATCGGAAGTATCTTTTTCTGTTTCTTATTGTCTCTAGTATTGTTATTCTCTCCTCTCCTCTATTGGGCACTTCATTGTTACGCATCTTCTCAGTTGAAATGATTATATATCTTTGTTCTCCATGTACACATTTAAAATGCTTCCAATTTTCTTTGTTCACGCCTTTATAGAGTCCACGGCTCTGTTCCATACAACACATACATACACAATATTTAATCAATATCTTCCTTAACGATTTGTTAATCAATTCACAGATGAGATGCTTCTTCACCGTTAAGTTCTCTTCCGCCATTGCTATCTTACTCTGCATTATATATTTTTTCATATTTCATATCTTCATAAAAATTTGAGGACCTTTTCTAGATTTTCTTTGGCATATTTTGTATCTTATGTGGTTCCTTTTGTTACAAAAAAATCCCTTTCTTTTCTTCCCATTTCATATTTCTCACAGGCGGTTGCTGGGAGTAGAGTCATATCATCTGCATTTATAATTAATTTGATTCTTCTTTCCTCAGACCGGAACTTCTTCTCCACTTTCGGATAGACTTTAGACAACGTCCTCCAGGTATATATTAAATTTGGCGAAAAAGGACATCACTGTCTCATTCCTCGATTTTCTTCTGTACGTTCTGATAAATTGTTGTCTATTTTTATCCTTATTTTCTGAAGTAAAGATGTACTAACGATACAAAAGTGTACATCTTTCTATTTTGAAAGTATCTTACGTACAATCAAATTAGTCAAGTATCAATTTTCTCGCCTCCCATGATCATTTAAACACTTTTACTAAACGTTTTTTACTCAAATTAGCCTATATTAATAAGCAGATTTGGTAGGCTAGACAGAAGTGGAAAAAAAGTTAGCGACAAGGAGGGCTCGAACCGTATCTGCTTCGGTGCTGCATATAGCTTCAACCAGCGGAGCTAAAAAGAACATAATACGCTCATTGCTTTCAAATCAATTTGTTGAAGTAATTTTGATGGGAAAATAAGTGATCTGGATATTTATTAGACAACGAAAGTCCGCATGTTTCTAATTCTATTCCTTTTCTCTTTAGGAATTACGAGTAAGTTCTGAAAACCGTTAGTCACTTTTGGAGTATGCTGTATATGGATAGGAAGTCAAGAATCAAAGTTCGGTAAGCTAGACACCTTCATTCCAACTTCCTACTCAGGTAAAGTTATACATTCTGGTCAACAAGCGGAAACCGAAGGCTCTATCTTACAATATGACTAATGCATTTTTTTTATTTTTATTTTAAAAAACGAACTTATATAACTTCTTTAGCCAATCGTGTCAGGAATGTGAATTTTCCATTTCATTTTTTATGCATATACATATATTTGATTTAAAGGGATACGGTATGTTCACCTCACATTATCTATCATGCCACTTTCTCCAGCTACAATAATCTTGTCTGTCATTGGAAAGGACTTTATAAATGTCGTGGTTGATTGGTCGCTTTTAGGGTTGACAGCACACGGCACACACACAGAACCATACATGCAGATAACTAGTTGAAACCACACTGATGGATTTCCGAAGGAAAATGTACCAGTACAAGAAGCATGTCCTTATGAAAAGAAAAAAAATAAACGAATAAAAAAACTGCTTCCTCAATTGTCCACAAACAGTCTTGAATCGAGGACATAAAGCCGCAATGGACTCAGAGATATGATCAACACAACCGCCAAATACCAGTTGTTAGTTGCCACCGGCAATCATACAACCACACACAGAAAGACGTATATACACAGACCCACGTTTGCCCGAAAGCTTTCATTTATTTTATAATCGTCTCAATCTCAAATACTTATTTTATATTGATTAAAAAGTATTGGGGATAGAGCACTGCCTTGAGGAGGCCCACCAATGGGTTTCAGTTATTTCAGCATCAAGGATTTTGGAAATTATAAACCAAGGATGGGTCAATTTGGACGTACTCGGTGCAGTATAATTCCCAAGGTTCTCACATTCATTGCAATCCTAGCTGGTACTGTTATGAATTCCAAAGCTGGTTCATTGCTGTAGTGATTAGCGTGTCGGGTTGCTACACAGCAGGTCTGCGTTCAATTCTGGGCCATTCGCTTTGTTTACAACACAGCTCTTCTTTTTTACATTTTTTTTAAAAGAACTTGACTTTTCTCTTTGTACTTTTAAACAATTTATGTCCTTTTGCAGTTTTTTACATTGTATTTTTTTTAAAGTCACGTGACATTATGTTAGGTTAGAAGATATAAATATCCACGCATTCATTTTGGAATTTTACACATTTTACTGACATAGACTAGGAAAAATAAGTTTAAATGTGTTTTTCATTAACCACTCACTCAGAGTTGGGAATTTTACTGTTACTGTCCCCCGAGAACGTCGTGATCAATTAGTTCTTTTTGCTTCTAAGAAGTCTCAAACTGTCCTTTTTCTAAACTTTAGTATGAAACCTGACTCTCGTACTTTATTATCGAAAATAAATTTTGTTCAAAGTCTTGTTTCTGGGTTTTATGAAAATCATTCGTTTTCCTAAATCTTGTTGTTTTTTTTTTCAACTAAACTTAAGTAATTTTAGTTCAAAAACAAGTTTTCGTATTCGATTTTGGTTCTTTCAATTTTTATGAATTAGATTATGTTAAGAATCTTTAATATGTTTAAATTTAGAATTCTCTTCTGTACTCAGAATTGTTTTACTTCTTTTTTTAAAAATCAAAATTCGTTTTATCTTTTTCAATTTTAAGAAGCAAGTTTACCAGGGGCCAAGTAGTAAGCACAATTCAAGCTTGATTTAATCTTTTAGGCTTGCCACGATAAGCTTGAGGCAATCTTTTATACTTGATATGGCAAGCTTACAAAAAGTTTACACATCAAAACATCCTTATTCACAAAGAAGAACTATACACTGAATAGAAGATCATATAACATGATAATCAGATTTGTAAACGATTCGAACGAGGAGAGGGGGGAGGAGAATGAAGATCATTCGGTGTCAGACTAATTTCAGGTCAGACAAAAAATCGTGAAGAGAGAGTTTACAACATCCGGGGAGAAGAAAAAGAAGAAGAAGAAGAAATATAAAAGACAGTATAATAGTAAAAGATACAAACGAATGATTGTTTCAATCCATGAGATTGCATCCTGATTCGATGGGGAAAGTTTTCCTATCTGACACTCTGCGCTTCTCTGTATCCATATGTATTATATATTATATGTGTATGTGTGACTGAGTACGTGTGTTTATGTCAGTCAGTTCTTTCTTTCTAAAAGAAGAAGCCAATGCTTCCGGTTCCGCATCTCATGGATAACTGCTCTCTCTAAACACGATTCCCTTGCACAGTGATCTCAAGGGTGTGGTTCCTTCAGTTCACCTTGTTCAGCTAGTTCGCTTGTCTCTCTCTTTTTACTGAAGGTGTGTGTGTGTGTGAGAGAGAGAGAGAGAAAGAGTTTTTGCGAATTATAATTATCGAAAGGGTGGTTCGTTCAACCAGAGCTAGACGCTAAGTATATCCATTCCATGTATTGTCTTGCATGCACAAATATAATTACGAAAAAGAGAAAGAAAAATTGCCTGTGGTATTGTACACGGAGACTGATGATTATCCCTCCTCCCTTCCCTCTTAGAACAGAAGTGACAGGCTAGGATATCATTATGTCATACTTTATTGTTTTCTAAGCCTCTGGCAGTCGTGATGATCATAATAGTAAGACCCGAAAAGTTTTCAGGTGTCAGGGCTCATTTCCAAGCCCGCTTGCGTTGCTTGCTTTGCTTTCGATTTGGGTGAATAGCCAATTGAAACACGTGTTACAACACTTAATAAAACTGCACCACGTGTTTCAATTGGCTACTCACCCTAATCGCAAGCAACGCAAGTAGGCTTAAAAATGAGCCTTCAAGTTGTACTTTTTCTTCATTTTCTCGGTCAAAAACAATTTTATTTTCTCATATATCCATTATTAATAAGTTAGGGTCGATTAGGAAGGTTAGGTTCGTTTCTTTTCTTTTCATTACACCCGATACGACGAGACCATTTTAAACGTTGCATTACGATAGTCTTTACTTGGTATAACTTTTGAGGAAAAATTTATATTTAATAGACAAGTAGCAAAAAATACCTCTGAAGCTAGGAAACTAATAGGTTTCATATTCTATCAATGGAGGGAATTTATCAATCCTGGTACTTTTATAACGTTATATAAATCATTGGTTAGGCCTAAGGTTGAATATATGTCTTCAATATGGAATGACCTGTCCAAAACTTGTTGTAATTTAATTGAAGCTACCCAAAAATGTTTTATGAGATTACTTTGCTTTAAATTTCACCTACCGTATTTCAAATACGACTACGACTACTGGTGTGCTTTTTTCAATATTGAAAAATTACACGAAAGAAGGAATGAAATGGACAAAGATTTTTTATGTAAAATTTTGGATAATAAATTACAATCTACACATATACTTGAGAGAATAGTGTCGACTATACCCTTGTACAACACGAGAAAAAAATCATGTTTAAAAACGATATGTAAAAATGATTTTCTACTACGTAGAATAATCAAACACTATGAGGACAGAATTTAAATCACGAAATGAATGTTAGTTACTCCACTATATACAATGTAGTTAATTTTAAACTTTCTATATGTATCTTAAAGGTTGTATTACTGTAAGACAAATATGTAATACTTTTTTCTGACATAATGCTATATTAGGCTTTACACGGCTGCTCATAGCATATTTCTAAATAAACTATTACTATTACTATTATGATCCAGCCGTCTCTAGCATATTGTATAGAGAACTCATCCTTTCCCTGAAAAGAACATTCTCGGTGCAGTATTATTTCCAACATTCTCGCGTTCAATGCAATTCCAGCTAGGATTGTTAGGGCTGATATTCATGAAAACGTGCGTTGCTTGCTTGATTTGCGATTTGGGTGAATAGCTAATTGAAATACGTGTTACACGTAGGACACTTAATAGGGGACCTTAAAACACGTGTTTCAATTAGCTACTCACCCTAATCGCACGCAAAGCGAGCAACGCAAGCGTTCATGGAAACCAGCCCTTAAGAGTTCCAACGCGCTGTGTGGGAAGTCGGTGGCCAAGTGGTGTAGTGATTAGAGTATCGGGTTGCTACGCGTTTCGAGTTCGATTCCACACAATGGAAATCATTATTCGTTTTTTTTTGTCTTTTATTTTACTTTTTTTTTAAGAAAATAACTTAACCTTTTTTTTCTTTGTACTTATAAAGAATTGTTCCCCTTTTGATTACTTCTGTAATTTTTAAATATACTTTGCAAGTTACAATAGGTTAAGTTAGAAAAGCCAGGTTAGATTATATATACGCACTTTAAATTCTTACATAGTTCAATAACATAGGATAGAAAGATCAAGTTTGTTCTTTTTTCATTACTTACTCCCAGTTAGGTATGTTACAGCCACGAGAATGTCATTCCCGAAACGTTTGTTATACATTTGTAACAAAGACAATAGTCCTCCTGGTATAATGGTGAACATCGATACTGTAGGTTCAAATATTTTTCCTACCCTATGGAAGAACAGATGTTTTTCCTCAGTGCTGTGAGACGGATGTTTGCATGTTGCCCGGAATTAATGCCGTGGCCGCTATCTTCTCTATTCATTTCCCAGAAATTGTGCTTGCCCAGATACATCTATGTATAAGAAGACTATAGTTTTATTTTTCCTCCGCCGGAAGTGCAACTTGGTCGTAAGGATATAATGAACCTGTAATATCTTTTATCCGGAACTCCGAGTTATCCGGAACCATTTTTTAAAATAAAACTCACCAGTTTCAAAATACCTGTACATCGTATACAAGTGAACTCCACAGTGTAAACGTGCAGTTATGTACTTGTATTTATCCGCAACTGTTTAAAATAAATTTTGTCTTATGTAAAATAAACACTTTTGCTACTCTAATTTTCCATTTCCAGCCGCCTATAATATAAATCTGACTTATCCGGAATTGCGTTTACCCGGAACGAGTCGAGCCTCATCAAGTCCGGTTAAACGAGGTTCTAGTTTATAGCTACATTCTGTTGTTTGTGCTAATAATGAACCATTTTTTCAACCATTATAAAGAAAGATCTTTTTCAACATATTCATTCAGCAGTTGGATATTTTCTGTGAAGTGTTCTAATTTCCAGTATCCTTTACTGTCCTGTTTCTGCATTAAGCGTATGAACGTCTCCTCTCTGTAAATAAAGAAGTGTGTAGCTCTCATATAACAATCATTGCAAGTTTTCTGTGCCAATAAATCTACTATTAACTCAACGTTATGTACGAATTACATCCAAACTCCAATGTCTAAAGAAACACAGACATGCTTTGTACCCATATAAGATTCAAGATCAATTTCTGTACTGAAATCTCCTTATGGAAGCAGTTGGGGCTCGCGTACCTGATAACCGACTATTATGGAAGTGAGCAAGCCGCCACTCCTTTCACTTTTGGACACACCCGGACTCGTAACAACACTACAAGGAGAACCAGCCAGACCTCTCAACAGACAAGATCAACAACAAGCTATCGCTATCAATTGTGTAGGCTGATGTGCTGCTCTCTTATTTCTTTCAGGACTGACTAAAGAAAAAACAGCCCACATAGTAAATTATACATCGTCTTCCAGTTTCATTTAAGAATCAACTACTGCCGCCAAAAAGCACTTTTCGTCTTTCAACTAAATATAGCTGTTGAAGATTCCCCGTTAGTTTCAAATAATTGAACAAACATTGACAGTACATTAATCCCGTTGGATAGACGTATAATATGCTAATCCTGTGAATAACTAGAAATCCGTTGTAATAACAGGGGATAAGTGGGAACGGAGAAATTAAAAGGAGTAGAAAAGGTCAAAAACAGTGACGAAAGAAGAGAGGGATACGTAAAAAAAAAGGTTTGTTAAAATATTCATCAGATCGTAGTACGGTACTTATAAAATTGAAGAAATATACGTGTGAAAAACGCGCGAATTGCCTCTCACCTCTACCTTACTGCCAGAGACCAATTGTTTAGCGAGTAAAATCCTTTAAATAGATAAATAGAAACAAAAAAGCTTGAAATTGGTCACAAAAAATCCTTGAAAATAGGCAGAAAAATAAATGCAAAAAGCTTGAGAATAGACATTAATAAATCTTGAAAATAGACGTTAAAAAGCTTCAAAAGAGACATTAAAACTCTTAGAAATAGACAATAAAATGATCCTCCGCCCATGAAACAGTGCGGGATCTAGAAATTTTCCTATGGGGGGGGGGCAAAGTTAAATTTTGCTACCCTCTCCACGGCTCTTTTCCGCCCTTTCCTTCGTTTTTTTTTAGTCAAACAACACGACCGGCCGACGCGACGGCCACAACATTGTCTCGCATCACGTAGTGTACTTTTGTGATCATCTCTGAAGCTTGTCGTGCCATCGCTATTACCAACTGCAGTAAGGCAGTAGACCTGCCTATCTGACTTGAATCGCGGTTTTGAATTTTAAAGATGAAGGTAGGTTGTTCGGAATAACATAAAACATGTCTTAGCGCGCCGGTATTGAAATTTCGAAGTTTGGGTCAATTTTACTTTCTTTTTTTAGGAGCTTTCATTTTATATTTTTAGCTGTTTGCCGCCCCTAAACGTGCCACCCGGGGCTCTTTCCCCCTTTCCCCTCCCATGGATCCGGCACTGTCACGAAATGCAGATTGTTTTTGTAAAATTAGAATAATTTTTGGCAAAATTATATGTATTTTACGTAAATTTCACGTCCAGAAAAACCTCGGACTCCTGCTCGAAGGTCCTGCAGAAGTCATTTCTGTATTAAATTGGTGTATGCTCCATTATCAGATAAGGGAGACAAATCTGTACTTTCAAACAAATGTCGTCAAGGTGGACATTGTAATAAATATTTTTTGAAGTGGTGGAAATATATTCATACTTGTTCATGCATTTTAGTCGTATAATAGATAATGTAGCCATGAAGTTTTGCAATTTAATTTAACTATTATTGTCATCAGTGTTTCTTCCAGAATATTTTATTCGGGGGTGCTAAATCAAATCATGTGGGGGGGGGGGGCTCACGAAAATTATAAATAATGCATATGAACTCGTAAGTCCTAAATATATAAAATAACAATAATGCTACTTAAAAATATGTCGTATTTCCTTAGTTAACCTCAAAAATAATATTTATATAATGTGCTTTTATATGCGTATTTCACTATACGTATGACTAATACAGGTGTTAACACTCATTCTTTCGGAGGTGTGGTTGAAAACCTTCGGGGGGGGGGGGAGCAAAATCCCCTCGAAAGCATGCCTGGAAGAAACAGTGATTGAGATATATCTTAATTGTAATGTATAAATGACATTATGTAATGTATAAATTACATTATGTAATGTAATTTTAATGTATTAATAATATATCTTAATCTTAATGTAATGTATTATCATTGTAATACACCCACAATGTCGGCTATGGATGTTTGTCCGATGTGTTTATAGGCAAAATATACAGTACTAGATAAGGTTATATTCACTGAAAATTTGAAGTAGATAAGTTAAACCGTTACCAAAATTTCACGGGTAAGCATTTGAACCTCACAATAATGACAAGGCACTAGGTACGGTAATAAGATGATAACCCACTTCAAAACTAACCATGATTTCCACCACCTTGCATTAAACTATCAACCATAGGGGAATCTGGCTGTACTTGTGTGGGGTTCTGGGTTACTGTGGGGATACACAGAATATCAGCTATCGAAGACACTTAAAACGTAATCTTGAGTTCTATCATATCGTATTGAACAATAATTCAAGGAAAACTCTGGGATATTTATGTGGAGTTCTGTGATTATTTTAAAACTTTATTTATGGCCTTTAGGTATCTAAGGCTCAGGGCGGGATAGGGGAGGTGAAAGGAGTCGGTAAGATGTCGGCCAGGGCCTATGTTAAAGGTGCCATCTCGACATTTGCCTGGTGTGACTGAGGAAAAACCGATTTAGGATCGAACGCACGATCTCCCGAATACCCCAGAACCCCACACAGGTACCCCTAGATTTTATTATTGATAATTGTTTAATACAATGTGATGGAACTCATCATTAGTTTTGGAGTGATTTTCTTATTACCGTGCTCCATGCCTTGTTATCGTGAAGTTGAATTTTTTTAACGGCATATCTCGATAACTGTTTATCTAATTCGAATTTTCACTTAATGTAACCTTTTATGAACATGTATATTTTGCTTGTAAGTCGATTGTACGAAATTCGATAGCTGATATTCTGTGTATCCCTCAGTAGCCCAGAACCCCACACAAGTACACCCAAATAGTTTAATGCAATGTGATGGAAACCATGGTTAGTTTTGAAGTGGCTTATGGTCTTATTACCGTACCACATGCTTTGTTATTGTGAGGTTTAAATGTTAACCACGCCAAATTTCGGTAACGGTTTAACCTATCAACTTCAAATTTTCACTGAATGTAACCCTGTCAAGTACTGTACATTTAGCCTATAAACGCATCGGACAAACATTGATTGCTGATATTGTGGGTACCCCACAGTACCCTATGCAGATACCCGTTGAAACCACCGTAAGCAAGACGGAGTATGTATTATATTGGAATCTGTAAGTAATTTTTGGATTCCCTGCCGTTTTGTATCGAAACCCCACAAGTTCATTTTTGTGGGGGTTCCAATAGTTATTGAGGGGTATCGCGATAACCGCTTGACATATCGTGTTCGCCTCAGTTTAACTCCCTCTTTGCTTTCTGTTTGAAAGATGTGACGTATTAACAAGAGCAAGTACCCCTTGGTATCCCAGAACCCCACAGATTGACCCTTATTTTTTTAAAAAAATAGTTTTAAATACATAATTAATCAAAGTTATTAATTTTCTAAATTTTTTTTTCCTTGTACGGGCCTTGAAGTGTCTTTGATTTTTAGACACTTGACACTCCTTGAACAAAAATGGGTACGTGCCTGTTTGATATCACTTGGAAGATACTGTAGATTATAAACAGCTTACAATAAGCGTTATGTTCGTTATGTTAGGCGTTCATTGAAGCTACATGCTTTTAATTTATTCAATAAATGTATACCTATTGCTACGAACGCTTTTCAGACAAGAGGTACAATCTAAAGCGCTGTGATAGATTGTTATTTTCCCCTTCAAACTTGTTTAATTTTCCATCACCTTCAACCGCTAGGATCGCTAGTATCGGGCCCTCTACAGGTACTCGCTCTAACTTCTGAGTTTTTATACGTAATATTAATTGTTTGATGGCATGAGATCTAACTGACGTTATCAGCATTAACATTTCTGTGAATGGACGTTCCTGGTAAATCGTGAAGTGTTCACCCGACATTTCTTGTAAACTAATATCTAGTTTTAATAGAATACTAATACAGGCTGTATCTTTTAAACTTCTAATCAATCTTTGATCTGTATACACCAATGTAGATAGCCGGTAGTTCATTATATATACTGAAGACTTCGGCTTACGAAAATGAAAAAAAGATTTCTACGTCCACTATGATGATGTAATTATTTATCAAGTGAAAGTTCCTCGCACAAATACACAGTGAGATACGTAGGAAATGATACAACTGATATTCGCTTAATGGATTTTGAGGAGAAAAAGAGATTCGTTAATTAATATGCTTTTCACGTACAATTATCGACCGGAATTAATTTATTGATTTTTTTTTGGTACGGAAAACAGAAACTAGGTTTTACAAACTGGAAGCCGAGCTATAAAAGTCATTCTTTTGTTTAAAGAAGAAGAAGAAGAAGAAGAAGAAGAAAAGGTAACTAAATCAAAGCCTCTGTTGCAAGAGAAATTCGATTACAAATAAAACCTGTATAAGGTAACTTGAAATCGTAAAAGTTCAACAGGTCCATCTTTTTAAACAAATTTCTCCAACTAAACTTTTGACCTATTGAGAAGTGTTTGTTGGGTTTAGTTTCTGACCATGTTTATTCAGGATGACATTTCTTCAGAAGAAGAAGAAAAAAAAGAAAAAGGTTTCTTCCTTGATTGCATGCAGTCTGGTTCGGTTTCTTTGTTACTTTCATTTTATTTTGTTTTTTCTAAAAATTTATTGGCGTTGTTGTCTGTCTGACCTGGCAGCTTCGGCTGTCAACAAACAAGCCGTCTACTAGGTTTGTTTGAGACGAAAATAAATAAAGTAATTAACACTTTTTTTTTCACACAAGTTGATCATCTTGTTATTACAAACTTTTTAATTGCAAACCTTTTTGTGTGTGTCGGTATTGACAACAGATAGATATAAGTAACTTATCTGATGATACTTGCAAAGAGTTAAAGGACTTGACGAAAAGAAAACAGTTAAACTTGTACAAGGAAATCATTTAGAGCCATGAAAATGTAGAAAATAAAACAACTATAAAGATATTGTTATTATTTCTGTTGGTTACCGAATGAAACCTAACCGACTGGTCTAGTTTCCAGTAAGTTAGTTTAGGTGCCGTTTCTCAACCTTTTTTTTCATCCTACAACCTTTACCACCATGTCCGCTAGCCGGCGACCCACAATGATTTTATTTTGTATAACATTCTTTTTCATTTCAAATCATGGCGGTTCATTTGCTGTATCTGATAATAAATATCCAAATTATATTTAAAAAAAAAAACTATCCAACAAATTACATTATCTTTAGTAATTATAAAAGCAGAACACAAAATAAAATACCTTCTTTGTAATGTGTTAGTTTTTAACCTATACAAAACCATAGTTAAATTTACTATTTCAACTCCCTTCGCGACCCACTTCCACACACGACCCGCGATCCCCACGTTGAGAAACACTGGGTTAGAGCATCACTTCTACATACCGTAGGTTGAAAACGCATAGTTCAACACTCGCCATTACATCTATGTTCCAGTGTGTTCATGAAACTTTAGAGCACAATTCCTCAGTGTATACAGATTGATTTATTGTACACTCAGCGACAAAATTATTTTCCTTTGGTCCGCCCCCTCAAGGGAAAATTCTTTATATTATATAGCAGTATTTCGATAATTTCTCTCAGAAAAAAGCTTCGATTTATTTCCGAACAAGTCAAATTCATCTATATATATAAATTTGGGAGGAGACCGGTGTCATATACCATGGTAAAAGTTAGCAATATGAGGGGAAATGTGACACATTTATACTTAAAAACTTCACTTAAGGAGAAAATATTGAAAGTATTGCTGGTTTATTCCACCTGCGCCCTCTCACTAAAATCCTGAATCCACCACTGGTTTAGACCTCCACACAATAGTAAATATATTACAGGTAGACACTTAGCAGCAAAATGTACTATATTTCGCTTATCAAATACGTCATCACTTTTAATACTTATGTTAGAATGCATTCCATATCTCTTCTACTAAATTTATGCGATTGTCTTTGATTTTATTTATTATTTAATCACAAGACTAACAAAAGACACTGTCAAGAAGTGTGCGCCGAAAGCAGAAAATTTTAGGCCCATTTGAGAGAGATCCTAAGCGCTATACAACATACGTAAAAAATAGCTACTATATTGCAGAAGTAACAGTTTAATTTTGAAAAATTAAAATTTGAATTTTGTTGAAGTTTCGAACACAGAGACCGAATTTTTCAACAGCCAAACTTCCACACATACGTTTCTGACAACGTAACAAAAAAAAAAAAAAATGTGTCGTTATTTTTCGAATTCCGCTTCATATTTTTTTTTTTTTTTGATACAGGGTTTCAAATTTGCAGCTCAAAAATGTTATTTTTGGTCCAAAATCAGAAGCGGAATTCGACAAGTAAACTTCGCATATGAATTCCTGACAGCAAAACAAAAATAAAAGATAATTTTGTCATTTCTCGAATTCCGCTTAATATTCGATTTACAGGGATTTCATTTTGGTTCCAAACATCATTTTACAGTGGCAAATTGAAGGAATATTTCCAAATAAAGTATTTTTTTTTAACTGTAGGCCTATAAACAAAGATTTCTAACTTGATAACAACTGATTACATGCTTTGAAATGAGAGAAAATGTGCACTTTACAAAGAAGTGGTGTAAAACTCAATTAGAAGTTTTCTAAATGCAGACATGTAGGAGAAAGAAATAGTTTTTTATGCTGTAGGAGAAAAGAAAATAGTTATTTTCACCCATTTCCTACATAATTTTGTTTTTAAAAAGAACACGTAATATGTTAAAAAAAAGCGCTCGAACATTTCTTGTAAACATATTTCAGCAATATCTTTTAAACATCTGTTGTATATATATATAGGTCCACAATAGGTCTTACTACACTCCCAATTGTACATTATAGCGTGGAACTCCTTTCATATATGGCTAGAAAAGTAAAGGAATTTTTGAAGCTTCTAATTCAATTGGTTAAAACATTAGATTCTAAACACCATGACCAGGATTATAACCCTACACCCGCAAAGATCTAAAATCGATTCTCTCATGGTGACTCGGTCGTGAACTGACTGACTCGAAGATCGTTGGGGGATTTTGTCGAGAATTTGGCGGGTGACAACCCCCTGCCACAGGGGGTGTCTGGCAGAATTAATCCTGCATTAACCCGACTGAGCGTTTTCTTGTTTCTGTGACGAATCTTTAAAAATTTCGAAATTTCTTGAAAACAAGCTTTTTTCGTTTGTTTTCTCCTATATTATGGTATTTTTATATTTTTAGCTTATCTATTTTATCAACACCTGCTCTCTCCCTGTGTGTCTTCCCCTTTTCTTTCCACATATCTCGGTCTGCTGCTATCCTCATCCATGTAGCTCCTGAAAAACGCTTGATTTCATCTACCCATCTTGCATTTGGACGTCGGCTCGGTCGTTTCTTTTCTCTAGGAATCCACTGTAGTACATTCATCGTCCACCTTCCATCTGTCCGTCTAGCTATGTGACCGGCCCATCTCTACTTCATCTTTTTCGCAGTCTTGATTATATCTTCTACCTTTATTTGTGCGCGAATCCATTCATTTGTCTTCGTGTCCCTCCTGGTTATTCCTAGCATGCATCTCTCCATTGCTCTTTGTGTGACTCAATCTTTGAGTCGTTTGCGCATTCAATGTCCAAGTTTCACAGCCGCACATCATCACAGGTAAGACACATTGATTATAAACTTTACGCTTCAGACACATTGGTAGTTTGCTTTTGAACATAAAGTGGTAGTCTTCCAAACGAACTCCACGCCATTTTACATCTATTTATTTCATCAGTCAACTTGGCATTTGATATTTTGAGCTGGCCTAGGTAAACATACTCATCAACTATACCTATTGTCTCTCCGTGAACCTTTATTTCCTTCTTTGCAGAATGTTAATTGTTTATTATTTTTATTTTACATATATAAAGTGAGGGAGGAAAATAAATAATTATGCACATTTTCTTGCAGTGGTATTTTTGTCTCGACATCACACTGGTGGCTTTAATAGTGATTAGAAATAGGTTTTGTTGTATTAAGAATGTTAGAACGACCTTGAAACCTGAAACATCTTATACTTCATTATCCTTATCATTATCTTCCTATATTTATTCACAAAAATAATTATCTCACTCTAAGACTACAATAATTATAAGGATGATAAATTGGATAACACTTTTACTATTTTCAGAATCTCACGAACAAATTACATTAATGAATACTTTTGGAATAAAAATAACTAAGACATTTTCATTTTTTTCTATTTACCAAGGTCTAAAGAAACAAAAGTTATCTTTCGTTTAAGATCAAGAAAAAAGGGAATTGGATCATGACGTAAATAATACTTATTTTATTTTCATGTGTCAAGTTAAATAAAGACTCTCAGACACAAGTTAAACTCTTGAATGTCTTTTCTATTTAAATTAATAACAGTTCGCTGCTGTCTTGTACCCACGATTTTCAGTTCCGTGTATTCGGAAACATTCCGGATGTAGTTGTTGATATTATTAACATATCGTATGATTGCCTGATGAGATGACGTCTCCAGAATGAAAAGTAATAATTTGTTGGAGCTATATCTGCGTAGTAAGTTGGATAATTAACTATTTCTCGCATCAGAATAGCTAATTATGTAACCTTAATCTAAAACATGCATGTAAACAATATGAACACCAAATATTGTTATGATAAATTTACTTTGATGTACTCCATCCACACCTGGAATTGCGATGCCTTGTTTGGTAATTTCAATGTTATGTAAGGCCTTTATGCATCTAAGGCTCAGGCCCGAAAAGTAGAGAAGAAAGGATTCGCGAAGGTGTCGGCCAGGGACTATGTTGAAGGTGCCATCCCGGCATTTGCCTGGTGTGACTGAGGTAAAACCTCAGTCAGGATGGTCGGTGGGATCGAACCCACGATCTCCCGAATGCTAGGCCAACGCTCTAACACTGAGCTACGGCGGGCCTTGTTTGGTATTTTCATCCTGATAAGTTTAGAAAATGGAACTAAATAGATTAATGTGTTATTTTAATTTTGTTAGGACAACAGTGCATAGAAATAATTTGTTGATAGAACAATTGAAGATCGGGAGAAAAATGAGCATTTTCTTTGAAATGTCGGATTTGCAATTAGAATGGTTGTGAGCTCACATAATAATTTATATGAGAATATGTTTACTGAAATATCTGTCGGTTTATGTAGATGAAACTTGATATGTGGAATGATGGCCAACTGAATAAAATGGAATGTAAACTTATCCGAAGTGCTAAGTAATAACAACAGATATTGGTGTTGATGGCTGCTTTGTGAATATATCATTGAGAGATTCAGGATATCATACAATTCATTCAGAAGAGATGTTGGTTTGGGTTGTGGAAGTATATTAGCCTGCTATGTATGTGTTTCTTTAGGGCTGAACTTAAGATACTACCCCGGTTCATCTCAGGTAATGAAATAGTAGGTTTTCTATCTTTACAAGAACTGTTCAACTTAACATAGAGACCGGATAACATTGTTGTAATGTGGTCATCAACCTCTCTGGATTTTCGGCCACGAACAGAAACAAACTTACTTAATGAACCGAACCTTACAAGATTCATAAAATGAGACTATCTCAGATCCGTTTGGAATTGACATCATACGTACGACTTATAGACATTTCTTTCACATCTACATACGATTAGCTTCCACATGTATCGCCAGTTTTCACCGGGAATTTTAGATTTTTATAAATCCTGTATTAGTTTTTTAGATACTCAGATAGTTTTTTTTGTTTCTTTCTATTAAAATACAATAAACACATTGAAAAGAATATTATTTAATTTTCTATATTAATTGTTTTATTTTAACTTACATTTTCCATGACTCCGAACCACAAAAGTACATGAAGATTTTTTGCTTAATTTTCAATAGTTGATAGAACATAATTTTAGAATTACCCCTTTGTCATTTTCAAGTTTTTATACTGTCAGGGTGCTGATCTACACTTCTAAGAACATCGCTAGGTTTTCTGTGGTGATTTTTTTTCTGTTGTTATGACGGTTCTTGGTAAGTGAAGAATTCCTTCCTCCCGGAGTACCAAACCGTACAATAATTTACCGGGCAGTAATTAAACGTGTACGTCCCACTTCTCTTGAAAAGAGCGCCGCGGGATGATATAGCTTCCGTGATAACGAGCGAGGACAAAGGCAACCCTACTGCTCACCCTTGGGGTCCTGTATAATACTTCCAAACCAGTAAGCCAGTGAATTCCGGAGACAAAGGTTGGTGGAACGGTAATACCGATAATAGGTCCTCTGAGCCCCGAAATACTGTACAAACGCACAAAAATCAACAAATAGATGAATGTGTGCAAATGGCGGGAAACGGTCGCAAAGTGCGTGACGAATATTGAAACGCTTGAAAATGGGTGAAAAACACTGTATTTAGGCGGAAAACCACGTTTTTAGCATTTGGAGCCCCGACTCAAAAATCCACAAATCTGCGGACCACTTCTACTGACTCCGACCAAATATTGAAAAGTATCACTTTTTGTGTGATTTCACGAAATAGATTAATAGAAATGTTTTCTTCAGTATTCCAATAAATACTAACACTTTCTACACTTCTTAGAATACTTTATTACTATTTTCAGAAATCGAACTTTATCCGGTATTTTGGTATGCCGTCGGTACAAAAGGTAAAACATACATAAAAACGCCAATAAGTTGATATGTTACTACAAAGTAATGAATATATTTAATATTTGACCTGATTACAGGGCACACACGCGATTATTCTTTTGTGTGTGCGTTTACTTCTGTAGGCACGTGATAATTTTACCAAAAATTGAGTGCGTTTGAATGTGTCAAAACAGGAGTAACATACACAATAATGCACTCTACTAATAACGAAACGATCAAAAATGAATAAAGTTTATCTGAATGCTTTTGACATAAATTATAAGAGATTATCGTTAATGAAAATGTTTATCGGCCGGGTACCCGTAAAGCGTTGAGCCCAACGTTACACAATTTTTACTTAATTCTGCAACTATATTTTCCTTACGCTCTTACGACGTTTACGTACACCTGTGCTCCATGAACATTCGAGTCCGATGAAGTATATTTTATACTTAACATGCACAACAATATTTATTTTTCATTAACAAGTAACAAGGTTGTACTTCACATTAGTTGACGGAGTACAATTAAATTTCTCGACATTCGGCTTTAATCTCTGAACGTGCTTTGTTGACATATACCCGATAGGCACTGATCAAGAATTGTTATATTATATTTCAAGTGTCGCTTTAACAGACGTCCTGACAGTTTGAAGAAATTGTATGCGACTTATATCACAATCTTTAATAGTATTATCTTTACTTTTACGAGTTAGGTTTTCTTTAATATTACTTCAGTTCCATGTACTTGTAGCGCGCGAGTAATCTTATTGTATCACAGTATTACATAATTTACGCTATTAGTATCTTTTTTATAATACAGGAGTTTTGAACTGACTACTTAGGTTCCGTACAAAACTTTTTTTTTTCTTACAATTCTTGTGTTTGCATTGATTTTTTATTTATTCGTTTTCGAGTCCAATGAATGCTAGCAAGTTACGACTTACTTTATTTCATATTCTAATGATGCATTCGAGTTTGTTATAATGAATAATGTTGTCTAGATTTGCTCTACTATTTTGTAATTCAACAACATAACACAAGTAAACCGTACTACTACTACGACTCAAAACTAAATATACCAAAAGAATAATTGGATCCTTTATTTAGTGGAATTGTATTTCTTTAGTTATTGCCCACAGAAAGACTATCTAAACGAAGGCAAGGTAGAACGCATATCGGATAATCGACGACGACGTTAACAATAGCGTCCCGAGCATCAACAATCCGCGTTTAATCACGTGACTTCTTTTTTTGTTTTCAAGAGCACTGTTAACGATATGTAACTGATGCAACGATGCTACACATAATCCGATGTCATTTCACTCGACACAATAAAATATATAATCCTTTCTGAAGTTTGCAAATAGTCACTGCAAATATGTGATTAGATTCCAACAGGTTGTCTATAATTAAGAGAAACGAAAAGGGTTACCTTCAGTGCGGCGTACGAGTCGTCCAGCAAAACGAGGTATACATTACTTGTTCCTTTGCAGTAATTATTCCAGCTTTTCGTCCTGTTTTTGTGTTCCTGTAAATCCTTGGAACTTACTGATCCTTTTGCACTATAAGTTTTGTATATATAAGTAATTACACTTGTACAAGAACAGTTTTTTGTCGCTGACGCACATTTAATGTTTCCTCTCCGGTGCAGCGCGCAATGTCTTCTGCTGTATCGGACGATGCAATGTTGCCAGCTCTCTCGGGCAGAATTGTCCAGCACTGACACAAACATACGCCGGGCGTTGACTCAAGCGTCTCTTCATGCATGCGACGATATCAATGCGTGTCGGAATATAAAAATTACTTTAAGAATATCCAATTGCACTAAATGTTATTATAATCATGTGAGGGCGAATTACCTGTCCGTCACATTGTCTTTTTATACATTCCTAGAGGAAGAAAATGTTCTCCCTACACAGCATGAAGTCATCGGTGCAAATTTCAATGAAGGCACTGTTGCCGGTCCTCTGTAATATATTTTCCTAGAGCAGTGTTCCGCAAACTGTGGTCCTCGAGGCATGCCCTTGGTGGTCCGTTGAATCTATCAACTAATAAAACTGGTCCGCAGTTTGCGGAGTGCTATCCTAGAGAACTGCAAACACATTTTTCATCGTTGCAGACCCTGGGCTTCGTTGCAGGATCATGCTGAGCTTCAATAACCAGGCTGCGCTCATTGGCCCCTGATATGTCTTTGTTTAAAATTGTGTCAATTACTTCCATTGCGTGTTTTAGTGGTAAAAATGCGGACTCCGCGCTGCAGGGACCTTATTGCTGTAAAGCATAAGTCAACGTTTCAATTCTAGTTAAGAAACAACTGTGTTTACACATCCCCATGAGGAAAACTCGGCTGGCCTCCGATGGCCAGCCATCATGGTTGGTGGGCCACCGGCGGCCCGACGAGTTTTCCGCATGAGGATGAAACATAATATTCATTTGTTAGGTACTTTTACCGTATAATTTTAACTTAAAATAACAGTATTGACCATTGTTAGGTTTTTACGTCTTATTTAGCCCATTTTTATAGGTTTTATAAATTTCAACTGTGTGGCCCCTATTACAATGGAACGGATAATACAATTTCCAACCAAATTAATGAAAGGAACATAATCATAAAAATAATGTAGCTAATTTTCACCCGAGCTTTCTTCGAGAGTATCGAAATTATCGACGTCTCCTAAGTGTCTAACGTATCGAAGACATTGTTACGTTTCCACCAGTAATTTTTCTACGCTTTTCCTCGCCTGGTAACACTATTCAAATACTAATCCATATTCTGCATTTCCTGTCCTCAAGTACAACAGTATAGTGCGCTCAGACCTCCTCGAGCACAATTTTTCTGCAAAAAAAGCTCATAAGTGCAAAAGTAGGTCAGGTAAAAAGCATGCTCCGAAAGCGGTCTGACTACTTCACTTTGCAGCTTAACAATGCATTGAAACTGCAACAATTGCCTCCTTGTCTTTCATTCTTTCTAATCTTTCACGATCAGATTCAGTGTTGCCAAATCACAGAGTCCAGAAAGTATCAAAAATTGCGATCTCGTGTATGTAAATAATATACTATATTAGACATATTCGAAGGAATATCTCCATCTTGCTTTACATTCACCTTAAGGAACAAACTTATTGCAGATGTTCTAAAGTACCGAAAATGATACCTAGTGTGAAATGTGGAAAATCAGAAAGGCAATCAAATCAAAAAGGATCTGTCAGTTTTAGAGTCAGTAAATTAAAAAAAAAACGTTTCTTTCTATCTGCCTGCTTACATTGAGACATCAGTATGAAATCTTTAATTGGATAACGTTAAGCAAATGGACAGGTCCTGTCATTTTTAGAGTCTCAGATTCCAAACACCCGGACAAATCAAAGTTTCTGAAACGAAATCTTGAGAATTGTTTCTCTCTGTCTGCTTCGGATGAGGCGTTAGCCTGCGTCACGGACCAGCAGTGCTACTAGAATCTGTAGTTTGTGTTACCAGACGTCCTTCTTTTGGAGGACACGTCTTTCTTTATCTATCTTGTAATCCCTCATTTTCTAAATATCTTGAAATGTCCTCCATTCTCTAGTGAGCATGTTAAAAAGTCCCAAATTGGACATATTCGTACTCCCGTGATCCAAATTCTTAATTTTAATAAAATGTTCGTTAAAGAAATATAAAGTAAATGGTTCATCATTTCGTAACCACATTGTATTTTCATTAAATTTTATTACTTGATAGGAAGATAAAATAAAAATGTAAAATTTTGTGTAACTTGCCATGTAAATATTGAAATTTTAAACTAAGAAATTCGTTAGTGTTTCTTTAACGGATTTTAAAATGGAAGATAGCCATATTTGTCTAACAATCTTAAGTTAGTGTCCTCCCTCCATTGGGAGAAGGAATCAGCAGTTGTCCACCATTTTTAACTTTACTGTCCTTCACTGGGAAAGAAAATCATCTGGTAAGCCTGGTAAAGCCCAAATTGGGGATGTTACCAGGTTTTACATAAAGTTTTAAAGGCTTTATTTATATCAATTATAACTGTAACAGTGTTAAACTTCGTGATGTGTTCGAGAATTTGGAGCATGGCACTCCCCATTTACGGGGAGAGGTCTGGCAGAATCCCTGTAACAGACTTGCAAAGTGAAATTAAAGAAAGGCCTAGTTTTTTTGGTGGGGGGTACGTACATGACGTTTTCTTGCAATGTCCCCTTCCCTTCCTATAATCCTATACGCTTAAGCCCTACCGTATAGAAGTAAAGTTCTTTAACCGACATGGCTTGTGTGCATTTATTATTTATCGCGTGTACAAACTTTTTTTTTTTTTGTTAAGATACTTTCACCTTCAGTCTGTAAAACGCTTCAAAGAAAGATTTAATAACGAATATTTTATTTTGTTAAAACCCGCTCAGGTGAGGAAGTTAATGTATGCTTGTTCAGCCTCCGTGAAACAGCGCGGAACTCTTTCGCGGAAGGATCTTTAACACTAAAAGTTTTGCGTTAAAAGGAAACCTTTTGTAAGTATATATTATAACATGAAAACTGAAAAAATAAAACACGAAAGGACAATCAGTTACCATAGCATGATTTTTCTTGTCATCCGGTTTTATCAAAATGTATTTCCGGGTGTTTTCTAACACGAATTCCCACGCAAATTATTTTCTATGATGAGATTGGGAATTACGCAATACTGAAGTTAATCACTTACGTACAGTACATTTTTTTTTTTTACTATTTAGTAATTCATAGATGTTCTAAAACATATTTCTTGCTTTGATTTCAAATTTGGACGCCATCTTTGTTCACAACGACCAGTTTGGGTGCATATTACGCAAATATTATTCAGCATATTACGAGAGTTTTTTTTTATCATAGTTTTGATACTACAATAGAGAGAAGATTTATTGAAATTTTAGCGTTAGGGACTCTGCTTAGAGATTTAATTTATCTATTTTAGGTCCAATAATAGCGTAACTAAGAAAAAAGGACCTTATAACCCCGCTCAGTCATTTCGTCCGTCCGCCTGTCTGTGTCTCAAAAAATAAATCTCAGGAAGCACAAAGGTGTAGAGAGGTTGTTGAGGTGTCGTTTGAAGTATGTTGGCTAGACTAGCTCCAAACCACTGGAATCGTTCTTGATTGGTGCAGTGGTTGATAACCCATTATTTTTAAATTCAAAATTTCAAATTGCTTCCATTTCGTTAGTCCTATCTGCATCAAAATTGGTATAAATACTATACAATATATAAATACTATGGATGTGCCCGTCCCCATACGTCCCAGCTGTCTGTGTTTCCTATAAATCCCTATAAATTTCCTATAAATTCCTACAAATTTCCTAAAATTCCTATACATTTTCTATAAATTTCCTATAAATCCCTTTAAATTTCCTATAAATTCCTACAAATTTCCTATAAATTCCTACAAATTTTCTATGAACTCCTATAAATTTCCTATGAATTTCTATAAATTTTCTATAAATTCCTATAAACTTTTATAAATTTCTTCCGGTACGTTATACGTATCAGCACCAAACTTGGCATAGACATTATTCGACACAATAGAAAAATACTGTGTATATTCCCGTCCCCAAGCAACCTAGTTATCAGTGTTGCCAACCTATTTTGTAAAATTAATGTGTGTTTGACTGAGATGCAATCAAGGAGCTCTCAGACTTTCGCGAGTTCGTAGAATCGCAGCATTTTGCTTCTTTTGTTTCCAATCTTTGAAGGGTTCAGTAAACAAAAATTTTTCTAATGGAAAATAACGCTATGCTAGAAATCATTATGTAATGAAAAATACTGTCTTTGTTACTACATTCCATATCTGAGTTGTTCAAATGAATAATCGAGCTATTTTTTGACGATGATCCCCAGAGCCGGATTGGGGAGCTACCCAGGGTCCCCACTCACTCAGGGACCCCGCCAAAGGTAAATAAGTTAATTTTACTACTACAAAGGATAGGTAACAGAAGCCCTAACGGAGTTTTTAGTCCAGGGCGGGAGTCAATAGCCCAGGGCCACCGAGTAGCTTAATCCAGCACTGAATGGCTCCATAGCATAGTGGATAAATTGACGTATTGCAATATTACCAGGGTAACATCCAACCGCAGGTAAGTGCAACAATTTAAACTGTATCTCAGGACGAGAGAATAGGACGTGTAATGGAATAAAAACAGAATGAAATCAATATAAGTTATTTTTCTAAAGCTACTGTAAAAATATACGTAATTCTGAGATTACTAATACAGTAACTTTCTCTCTTCATGGAAGAAGGTGCTTTCCGATAGCGATCAACATCGATGTCCGATACTGATTGACATCGTTCTCCGATATCGGCAAAATAGTTTTGCAATTCGATATTGATCAATATAAAATATCATCCGTTGTTGATATGGATGATATCTATGTGCTACTGGGATTTAGTTTCCATTTCTTGGTAGTTGGCAACACGAATTCCACCATACAAACGCCAACAATTGTTAGCAACTGCCGAGAGTTCTCACAGTTCACAGCATGGTTGAGCGACCAAGCATTGAAACGCGGTTTTCCTATCACATTGCTACATCTTTTGTTCAGTTTTTTTTTCTTTTATCTCACAAACAATGCCTGAGTAATAGATTAACATATACACAAACTATGCCTTTTGAATACGTTTAAACGCTAACAAGAACAACTTACGCAAAATTGTTTGAGGGAAATACAATCAAATGGAAATGGGACACTTATTTTTTTTCTTTCTGAGAATTTGTTGTTTGTGTAAGGTTGCTCTCAGCGACTGTTATTTGGCGACGCAACAGTGCCTCATTCGCATCATAGTGTCCCCTGTGGCTGAATGGTTACACTCGCTGCCTTACCATCGTGGTGTCTCGGGTTCGATTCCAGGTGGAGACACAAGTGGTTCGGGGGACACGTTAAGTTGTTGGTTCCGTCCTTAGAACCTTATTTTCATCCGATGAAAGGCAATGACAAACCGTCATTGGTTCACCTTTCCGCCCAGAATCCTTCGGATCAGGAGTCCAGCTTTCGGGCAGAACACCCATCATCATCATCATCATTACAAGATAATAAGACTTTGATCAATAATGTCAATATATGAAGCGAATCTAATTTCAGCGATTTGAAGACGTTAATTTCTCCATAAAAGTGTGTTACACATAAAGTAGTTCCCAGTCGCCGTGGTGTACTTATTAAGACATTGAACTTTGAATTGTCATCGTGTGAATGTACGCTGATTCCTCCTGACTATTTTCAGTTTTCCTTTTTCAATTTCACCACGGGAATACCGGCAAGGTATTTAGACAAACGTCTAGCGATGTCTTATAAGGTCTCTGCTCTCTCGGCAGTATGAACTGATATTTAAATATCTTCAATGAAATTAGATTATATTCTCTGAAATGAGACCTACAGTTTCCGGAAGTCAAGGTTCAGTGTTTCCGTAACGGGGAATTGAACCCAGGACGGTATAATTACAAAGTAACAAGGAAACCCATACATCCGAGTGATGAACGGTGGAACTTAAAAGTTTTACAGGGTGTTCCTAAAATACAGGGCGAAAATTTAAGATGTGATTGCTGACATCAATATAAGAAGAAAAAAAGGGTTCCTATAAACATGGGTCCGATTTCGCTTCGTTTCCGACATACAGGGTGTCCAACCTGGAGGGCAATGAACGGCGAACAATAGTAAAACAAATGAATATAATTGTCAGGAAATTAGAAGTAATACATGAAAGTTAAATTGGAAGTAATATACCTCCTTTCCAGATAACTGCTGACATGATGCCTGGAAAATACACCCTGGCTTTTATACCAGGTTGGCAACACTGTCTACCAAATAACTTTACCTCGTGACTTCTGACATGCATTATTATAATGCAAAATTGCAAATTCATTTCCAATGACATAATTACAATTCTATGCAACATTTGTTATCTATCGGCAAATATCCATGTTCTTTACTCATGTGAGACGCTAATTGGGTTCGCAGTTCGGCCCCCTTGTATCTCGAGAAAGAGAAAGAATCAAGCTCATGTTTATAGGACTTTTTTTCTTCCTTTTTTTAATATCCGTAGCCATTTCCCAAATTTTTGTCTTCCAGTGGTACTTGAAAAAATACATTATACCAGGTTGGCAACACTGACAACGTAGTAACGTGTTTTATTGATAATACACCTTTGTAATTGTTACACACCTTCTCTCAGAATACATCCATTTTCATAAACACAATTTAATGTTCGTGTATTATTTCTGATTTACTGATATATATTCGTTTGCTTTACCATTGTACACGTTCGTTGGCCTCCAGGTTGGATACCCTTTATCTCGAGCCCCATGTTTATACGAAGTTTTTCGTTTCTTATATTGATGTCAGCAACTACTACTTAAATTTTGGCTGCGTTTGTTAGGAACACCCTGTACAGACTGCGAAATTTTGTACTAATAGCTTAAATTGGTTTCCTTTTACCCCTGCCACATATGCCACCCAATTAACAGTTGTGATAATGTGTGATGTATCCAAACAGGGGATTCTTTGCCCCATAACAAACGTAGCAGCCAGTCAGCATTTTCAGTTTATGAGGTGTTAAGTCAAGATTGGGAGGGTGTAAGTGGAGTTTTGCATAGTTTCTATCGATTTCTGACCGTAAAAACTTTAAAACTGGGGAGCGCTCGAGAATTTAGAGGTAAGAAAATCAATCACTGGTGACATCCCGTAGCCCGAAAGATTTTCCGTACACGGTCAAATTAATCTTGAAAGCGTCGTTGTCCAAGCAATTTGATTAAAATGACGTCAGAGATTGTACTGGAAACTTTTGAATCCTAGACTCTTTTTTTTTTTTTTTCAAAATAATCTTATATAGAAACATGTCTTATATTTCTTGAATTCAGGAGATTTATTCATCAATCGCAGCCCTGGGATTGCAAGCACGCGTGATTTCTGTTGATGATTGTCAGCAAAAAGTTTTTAAAATGACTTTCGTGGAATGATGTCTGCTATTCTTCGACTAATTCGACAGTTATATGAAGAGAGATCTTATCTCTTGTTGAGAGATGTTGAACGATTAGCATAAAAAATGTGACACTGAAAGAAATAGCAATTCATCTTGCAGATGTAAAGTGGAATTTGGGTGAAAATTTCGTGTTTCCAAATTGCCATCGCACAAATTTGTTTCGTTTCTGTTTACGCGTAATTCAGTTATTATTAGCAGTAAACAAACAAAAAAAATTGCAGGTCGTCTTGTGTTGTCTAATTCTGAGTTCTGTAAACGCGAGGGAGGAGTCGCAGCGTGATCATGGGTGGAAGAATACTTTTAATAGCGAATGCGAGGTAGGTAATAAAAGCATGAGTTCACGCTGATTGCTTGTGCACTTCCCACTACACCCTGCGCGCTAGCCAAGACCCGGTTCCCACTTCCCACTTCACCCTCCCACTAAAACCGGACTCAGAAGTTTACAGAACTCGGAACTGCACAATATCGTCTTCTAAACATTTCATATTTATACTAAATTACAGCCAATAAAGGACGTGGTATTCACCTGAGTCGAAAATCCAACATCTGAACGCATACTGTATTGAAGCAAGTTCTTTTAATGATAACAAAATATTCTTAACATCGACAAGGATTGGATAACTGGTCCACCCTATAATAGCAATTAACAAGCGTTTATTATAAATTTGTACAAGGTCAAAAATTGTAAAAAAAAAACAACAACATTTCTATCCAGTAAGTTCAATGTAACTATCGCATACGAGAGTCTGATTGTGTATGAACGAACATTCATGTTTATTCAAGAAATATTGAACAAGGCGATTGATTAAAATAGTTGGATGATGTGCGAATTCGCCAAATGAATTCTTCAAGAATTTGATTCAAGGTCTATTTGGGAGGCTTTAAGTCCCCTGTGAGGGCCGCAAAACTGACTACTCTATAAAATTTTCGAAACTTGATACTTCAATAAAGGTCCCTTATTTTGAAAAAAAAAAAAACAGGATCCTCCTGTTTACACTGGGCATATAAGGACCTTATTGTCAAAACGGCACATGTCCACTGGGGCAAATTTTTCAATAGTGTTAAAAAATGCATTTCTTCTGCAGTACAGGCATTATAATTGTGCGAATGATTTAGTGTTGTGACTAAATATTGCCTCTAGTTGTAATAGTGGATAACTCACATAATTCCAGTGCTCTGTCTTCTAGAGAAATATATGTTTTCTTTACGTCTTCTGAAAAATTTACCTCACTGGACATGGGCCGTTTTGAAAATAAGTTCCTCATATAACGAATTTAAAGAAATTGGTCGATAACATGGAATGTATTAACACAATACAATTAAATCGGTAGTTGCAAGAAGCAATCCAAAAAATCTTGTTTTGTGAGAAATTAAAAAAAAATAATAACATTTCTATTATTCATTGAAAGGATACATTTTTTTTTACTGAATATTTAGAACGTTCTCTCATCCTTCCGTACTGCTCAGACAATTTCCAAGCATTATTATTTTTTTTATTTTAAAATTAAAACACTTGGTGGAGTTATTTCCTTCTTCCGACTGATGGAAAAAAATGTCTGCATGGTTGTAAGTCATGAGAGGTAAGTACCCGAAAAATGAAGAAAAACGCAATAAAAACTTTTAAATGGATATTATTTACAAGACTTTTTTCCACAATGAACTCCAAAGTTACAAATAAGTAATAAACCCGGTTTTAATTTCTTCTCCTAACTGGGTAAAACTGTTATTTTTCCGTAACAGTGATAGCAGTAGTTACAATATGCAAATATATTTTAACAATAACTGTTAAAAATAACAGTTTAATATAAACGTACCTAAATGCGAGTTATTTATTCCCAACTGTAAAAGCACCATTTTTAGACTAACTCATTTACCTGTAGTCTGTTATGTGTACAGTACAGTGATGAACGAATGTTACAGCTTGGTAGATTAGTTCATATTGTAACTGTTTGTAAAATATTGTATGTAATTATCGGAGTTTGATCTAACTGGTGGAGAGAGAACCGTACAACATCAAAATACAATTGAATCAGGGACGCAAAAAGCGGTGAGTAGGATGTGAGGGAGGCGTTCTTAATTAGTGTAATATTTTAGACGTGATGCAGTTCATGCCCAGACACACGGTGCATACTCATCAAAATCCCTTGGACCCCTTCCAAAACAAACTTATAGATACGTGACTGATTTAAACGTAACAGGTGAAGTGCGTAGACCCGGATCTACGGAAACGGAATTTGCCCCTATGCACAAATGGCTGGGGATATTTGGGGAGCACAAACTCGATATAAATGTGTTAGTTTTTGGCGAACGGCAGAGGTACATGACAAATGGCTGTGCCCAGGTCGGGCGCAGTACTTGATAGATTCAGTGGGTGTCCATCTCTAACAGTTAACCAGAATTTTGTTCTTAGATGTTTTCAACCATGGAAAATAAATAAATGAAAATATATATTTGATCAGTACAGTGGTTCTGTCAGGATTTTCTGCTGGGGCGGTACAAAGCAAACATTGGGAGAGTGTAAGTAGAATTTTAGGGTTTGTATTGAATTTTACCATAAAAAAAATTAATGTTGGAAGGGTGGCGAAAAATAGCAGTTAAGCCAGTAGCTGCTATTTTTAATCGGTCGTAGCAGTGAAAAAATAGCTGCTACGCTATTTTAGACCATCTCACACCTGTTTTCCAATGTTTTCCTGGTGCTTTTTTTTTCTTTTTGCATTGCACAGATGCGCGATCTCTTCCAGATATGAAATTTGGCATAAACTAGATTTTCAAATTTTTGGCGTTTATTGCCTTCTTCCAACTGCCGATTCAATTTCAATTTGATTTTTAAAACCTTTATGCATTTAAGGCTCAGGCGGCAACACACTACAAAACCTAAGCTGAATAAGAATATTAACCATATACATGTTTTAGTAATATTCCTAATCATTAAAATGTTGAAAAATAGCGACGTTCACTTGGACGTGTTGCCTCCACACAGAAGAGCCTGCAACGCAAAACTGATCACTTGAGATACTGGCTACTGATGTTATATACCGTATAACATATCACTGGATCAGGTTACTATAGTTGTAAAGAAATGGTTCATATTTCTACATAATTTGCATTATGCTCTGATAAAACACAGCACTGAATTTGACGTATAGTTTAAAAAAAGGGAGAAAACCCGGGACATTTATCATGTCGAAAAGAATTTATATGGGAAAACTGGGACATGTCTCTGAAAAATAAGAAAATCGCGACTGTCGCAATAAAATTAAGATGTCTCGATTTCTATACTTCCATTATAAGCGAAAAAAATAATAATATGGTAGTACTCACTGTAACATCACTCCCTTACTTTAAGTGTAGATGAGTTTCTGAGTAGAGAAAGGTTTTCTCCTATCACTTACCTACAAAGAAAATACACAATAGTCAATTCATTTGTACCATACAACTTAAATAAAAAAATTGTAAAAAAAAAGAACATTTTTCACTTTGATATATATTAACAGAATTTGGTTATATCATAGAGGAAATACTTTCGAGATTTTCAACTCAAGCTTCGAAAGAAATGCTGGAGTACCTCGGTTTGAACATCAAGTTGGTTCTAGCACAAAGTTATCAAATAAATTGAATGTGCTTATCGACAAAACTTATCAATAAATCCACAAATTATATTAGTTCAATGCGTTTTATCTTTGGTGAAATGGACACCGAACCACTACTTTCAAGGAATCCTCGTGGGAATTGAACCCGTTACCACGCGGCACAGAAAACCATCCAGATGTCATGTTATTTATATTTTAATATACTAATGTATTCTTTTAATGCCTATAATAATTCACAGCCATCTTCAATCCACTACTGGATGAGGCCTCTCTCGGAGGGAGGGGTTGGTCTACCTTCCATGTTGACTAGATGTGTTGGGAGAAGTGAGCCGAAGCTCTCAACTGTGATCGCCACTGTCTTTTATTCATAGCAGCTCCCTAATTGCATCACGATGCTGGGTGGACATCGTTCCAGACCCTCACGCCTTAGGGAAAAAAATATTGGCAGAGCAGGGAATCGAACCCAGGACCCCACGATCAGCAGTCAGCGACGCTAACCACTAGACTAGTGGGGCAGTCTTTTATTGCATACGGTGTATATATTGTGCTTTATTTCGGTTTGTTAAAAAGAATGAAGAAATTGAAGAACAATTTGAATTTCGAATATAAAAAAAGAAAAGGGTGCTTGGCTTGACGAAAAACAAAAGGTGCGAAATAGGTAGACAAAGACAGAAAATTATACTCTGAATTTAAAGAAAACATTCGGTCGAGTCAACTAGTATAAATAATGGAAGGACAGGGGTTCTCAAATTTCTTATAGAAAAGCCTACTCCACCCTTTTCCTGTGCCACCTTTTCTCATACAAAATCTAGTTCTCCCTTTAAGCTTCAGCAGCAAATAGAACCGCTCTGTCCGTCGATAACTTTCAACTCAAGAATTACTAGGGGTAAGAAGGGAGTGAGGAGTCATTGGAAAAGTCTCGCTGAGATGAGTCAAACATGTATAGATCATACGCATTGCAGAGGGCGGTTCCGAAGATGGGGTAGTCTAGTTCTGAGTTCTGTAGCCGCGAAGGAGCAGTCGTAGCGTGATCATGGGTGGGAAGACACTTTTAATAGCCAATGCGAGGTAGGTAGTGAAAGCGGAAATTGTCGCTGATTGGTTGTGCACTTCCCATTTCACCCCACGCGCTAGACAAGACCCCTCTCAGAGGTGTACAGAACTCGGAACTGCACTAAGTAACAACTATAGCTAGGAAGGTGGTTGAGATGTCGTTGGCAAGGTATGGTCGCATTTTTTTTCAATCATGGAATATTGATCATACAAAAATAGACCGACTAGGTTCCATCTCATTGGTTTGATAACGATTGACAACGTTCATAGTGGATTGTGTTTGGATCGAATTATCAATTAAGGAAACGCAGGTAAACGTTATCCGTTATCCTTGTATGATACAGCTCTTAACATCCCACTAATGTAAGCAAAGAACATTCCAAAGCATTAGAGAAAAAAATAAAAATAAAGGCATTCGAAACATTCACAAACACCAATGCACTTCTCACGCCCTTCATAACACCAATATGGGAGACGCCCAGCAACAAGTGACAAGCGAAAAAACAATTATAATGGCCTTCAACTATTTTTTACAACACTAAACAATCAACATTGTTCAGTATTCGCGAGATATTTTTTTTAGTATTTCCGTGAGCAATGGTTTTGCCATTTTCATACAACACAACTTATCTGATAGCAGTCATTTGCAAATACTATCCCCTTCCTATAACTGTGAATTCACATATCAACAAACAATGCGATTGTTCCGCTTGCTTTAATATGAAGCACTCTTTTTTATCAGCCAATTATCAATTTGCTTCTAAACTTATCGTTTACTGATGCCAAAACAAGTGCGGCTATTAACAAAGCATATTGATATACAAATCCATAGTAAGTTAACCTTAAGGTCTTAGAGGATTCATAAGTATTATCACGGTCATGGTACAAGATAAGCTTTTGATTCCAGAAGCTTGCCCGCGGCTTCTAACTTCAAGATACACAGCAAAAAAAAAAAAAGATGACTGTTCAACACTTTTGGGGTATCCCAGAGCGAACACCACTTTTTGGTGTTCAATCAACATTGTTCTGCGAATTCGGTGATTCATCTCATTGATATGACACCCTCGATTGTGTTCAATCACCACTGACAAACAAATCAACTGTGCTGAATCAACGAAATCAACACCGTTGGGTGTATTAATTGAACGGCAAAGAGTGGTGGTCGTACTGGGACACTAAAAAAGTGTTGAATTAACACAGCCATTTTTCTGTATATATAGCTATATCAACCTGCACGGCAGTGCATGCAGCCAAGTTCTGCACTACCAGAAGCATGTTATACAGGAACAAGAGTTTATGGCGAAATCGGCGTTTTCGTGGCTCCGTAAGAAAAAAGATGTTAAAGATATGAGCTTAGGAAATTAAGGAGATATGGCAAATATGTGCAGGTGTGCAAAATTCATATTCGTAACTTGAATCATATTCGAGTTATGGACCTTTGAAATTGCGTATTTTAGGCTGATTCATTCACTCACTCATCATATTGTTTGAGGCGTTCGGAACTAAGCTAGAAACATGAAATTTGGCATGAAGGTGGAGGATAATAAATAGATAAAAGGATAATTCCGATATTTTGAAAAAGTCTCCATCTTGGGTTAAAAATGACCGCCAAATGTAAAATTTCAGAGAATACACGCAGCCTAAACGGCTGGAGCTAAAAGAAAATGAACATCGCTAGTAGGTTACGAAAATATTACAAAATGTTTCCAAAGACACCATCTTAGATCCAAAATGGCGTACCTCACAAATCCATTTTCCACATCGTTTGAGCTAGAGATACGAAATTTGGCATAAATGTGTATTGGAGTAGCTGAGGAAAAAATTACATTTTGAAAAAGTCGCCATTTCGGATTCAAAATGGTCGCCCCAAAACCATTTTCCACACCGTTCGAGCTATAGAAATGAAAATTTGGTATGGTGTACCATTACGAGTAGGTCACGACATTATAAGATAACGTTAAAAAAAATGTTGCCATCTTTAATCCAAAATGGCCGCCCAAAAACCCATATTTCAAACCACTGAAGCTAGAGAAACGAAATTTGGTATGAAGGTGTACCATCACGAGTAGATTACAATAAATGGGGCAAACCTCCCCTATGGCGGCGCAGCTCCGGGGGAAATTCTGCACTATGGGGGTGCAGTCCCCCGATGATGTCTGGTTACGGTAAAGGGGGAGCAGCGAGTATAAATATATATATATATATATATATTATACACGTACAAAAAGCTGTGAAATCCGAGCAGAAACACCAGGAGTGTAAAAAGTTCAGCCAAGTTCGTCAGTCCTAAGAAGTGGTGAAATGGAGGAAGGATGAGTCAAATTCCTTGGCAACAGCATGTAAGAGGAAAACTAGAAGTTGGCGTGAGTTGGCAAGGTTCATGATCTTCAAGCCATAAGGCTGGTTGGCCCTAAAACCCACCACCACCAACACTAAGGCTCGAACATCATGAACCTTGCCACCTCGCGCCTACTTCTAGTGTTCCTCTTACATGCTGTTGCCAAGGAATTTGACTCATCCTTCCTCCATTTCACCACTTTTTAGGGCTGACGCACTTGACTGAACTTTTTGCACATCTGGTGTTTTTATTCGGATTAATATAATTCTCAAATGTAATTAAGAAGGTTAACGAATATAGTGTCCGGTTTGTTGTTGAATACGTCTCCGCCTCCGGATTTACATTTGTGATCAGAACTTTTATTAAATGACTTTTCACTTCTGTTTTGTTTCGTATGTTTTCATTAACCATACACGAATAATCAAATAACTAAATGAGTCAACAAATCACTACCACAAAACCGAGGTAAGATTGATGAAACTTGCTATAAATTTTGCGTCGTGAAGTCAATATGATTCTGGTTAACTATGAAACCTTATATTAAAGCGTTTACCGTGTCTCCCTACAGTTGCAATGAAGATTGTGGAATTACGTGATGTCAAATCGACTTTAGGAGATTCCGTCATTTCGGAACCATATTCCGATTTCAAAATCCAGGTTTCAATGTCGGAATATACTGGATTTACGAACATCCATGCAGATCATCCCCCCCTCCCCATAGCTGTCATTCTTGCTCATTAATTAACATTAACTAATGAAGGAGTTGTTCAAGTATTACGTAAGCATCCAAGAAGGAAGGAAGAGGGGGGGGGGGTTCAAGATTTGCTTACTTTTGCTGTCCATCTGTTTGTTATGTATACGGTATCTGCTTAGAAACGGAGAATGGTGTCAACAAATGACAAAAAAATGTGCTTACGTAATAATTCGATTAAAGTTAAGTTAGTTTTTCTATTTATCGATACAGAAATTTCGCTCAATGGTAACCAAATGGTCGGTCACAGAAATAATGCGAACTTTGGAGCAAATCAGCGTAGAAGAAATATGTATAACTACGGTCACTTTATCATCTCTCTCTCTCTCTTTCTTTCTCTCTCTCTCTCTCTTGGTCAATATCCAAGGTCTCTACGCAAATGAGGAAGACAGGGGCAGAACCACACCCAAAGAACTACAAAAAAAATGTTCCAGCCAAGGTCAGGTCGCTTTTAGCACGTTATCAATGAAAAGCGAAGGTGAGGCTTAAGGATTATTGCACAGACTCTAAATCTAGAAACAAGAAAAGAAAAACGAAAACGAAAACGAAGAAGAAGAAGAAGAAGAAGAAAAGAATTAGGTGATACAAATGTCTTGTGGCTAAAATGAAAGGCGTTTTCTCCCAAAGTGATCTTTTTAAAACGATGTGTATTTGAAAAAAACAAGACATAGATACTGTATTATTGGGTGCTAAATGGTATATTGTTTGTTTGTAAACCAGTGATATAAAATGTTGCATGTTTGAAAATTGGTCCATTTCCTTTCGTGTCAGCTCAATATGAGATCACAACGCCAGACTTTTCTCCAAGATATCTTGCCTTGACATGGCTCTCTTGGTAGTATTTTAATCAGAATTGCCATCTCTAGTGAATTTATAGTATTGGGAGGAGAATTTGTTGTTTTAGGGGAAAAAAAAGTAATATTTCATTTAAAACACTTAGAGAAGGTGAATTTTTAGTATAAAACTGTTCTTATATTTAAAATTTGACTGTATAGAGACTATTCAGGGTACAGAATAGACAACAGTTAGACTATAAAATGTCTTGATTATTATGTAGCGCCATTTTGATTTAATACAGACTGAATATAAATAATGGCCAAAGGATTTGTTCTATCCGGAAGCTCTTCATAGACTTAAAGAATAAGCATAAAATGAACTACTCATATTACATATAACACACAAGTTTACCACAAGCTTAATCTTCACTTGATTTTCACTTGTGCAGTTACGATTGATTTAATAAGTTTAACTCAACTTTAAAATTGACTGTACTCAGTAAACTTGACTATAGTAAGCTTGTCAGGTGCTATAGTCAGGTTCCAACTAGGAAGCATGATTCAAGCTTGATTTAATCTTGCAGACATAAGCTTGATACACGCTTTTACGCTTGACTTGTTAAGCTTACAATAAGCTTTAATTAAATTTACTCTGATGTTGGGGAAAGCTGTATGAATTTGAACATGTTTGTCTTTTTATTATTTTTTAGAGAACTGATTCTGATATTGTATTTCGATTAACGAGTTTTCTCTACCAGTGCATTTTACGGCACGAAATACTTCAAATGGGAAGAAATGATAACATACAGATGGACATAAGCGGTGAAAAAGTAAACGCTGCCCTCGAATATCATTCTTCCTTCACTTCTTGTTAGTGGAATTCTTCAGTCCAGGGAAATGGAATACGTACATTTGGATTGTACCATGGTGATTTTTTCTGGCTCTATGAGATGAATTCCTTGATAGATTTCGTTCTTCCTGTCCATCTGTTAGAACTAAAAGAGTGAGGAAAAGTGGGATGCCAGAGATACAGGTCATCGTCGGAGAAACAGTGGCATGTGTGAAAATATAATCTCAGCTCTGTCGATGAATAAAAATCGCTCGTCTGAACGAATCTTATATATTTCTCCGAAATAAATGGATTGGAAGAGGTTTACCAATCATTTGGCCACAACGATCACCAGATTTGAATATATATATATAGGACTATATATTTGAATATATAAGCTCACAAGCAGGTTTGACATTTATCACGATTTAAAACAAAAATTATTAGAACAAACAAAAAGTAGCGCCATCCTGACGTTATGAATAATAGTTCTCAGAAATAAATTATGTAACCAAGGTAACTCAAGACGTTTGTTTGAATTGTAAAGCTTTTTTTTTCTAGTAACCATAGGCTTCGTCCCGTCACGTTGGCATGAGTGTAATGCAGTTTAAAATCTACAAACAGCACAGGTGGAATTCGAACCCGCTACTTCCTGAACGGCGGCCCAGTGTCCTAGTGCACACGATTAGCAAGGACGGATTCTTTGACATGCACCTTCGGGCATTCGTCTAGTTGATACTAATAAAAAAAAAACACTTTAGGAAACTTGTCAGAATTCCCGGCAAGCAGGTTCGAATTGCGTGTCAAACCAGTGACAATCTGAAGTCTACAATCTTCATTTATAGACCACTGGATCTAGGAAATAATTACTCGTATTGAGTGTCGTGTACAAATTATTCTCATGTTTCTATTACCGAGCCGCCGTTGCGTTCAGGAGGTCGTGGGTTCGATCTCATCGGCGGACAATCCTGACTGCGGTTTTCCAGGGCTTTTCCTCAGTCACACGAGGCAAATGTCGGGATGGCATCTTCAACATAGGTCCTGGTCGACACCTTTCCAAATCCTTCCCCCCCCCTCTCCTATCCTGGCCTGAGTCTTAGATGCCTAAAGACCATAAATAAAATTCAAATTTCTTGTTTCCTGTTATTTCAAAGTTCTATAGATTGCAACTCTGCAATATCAAGTAAAATAAAGGCGGAGAATTGGCAAACAAGAATGTGTGATAAAAATCGTTTCTCTTCACATCAGTTTTGTGTCTCTCAAACTAAAAAATTACATGTTTTACACTGCGTTATACATACTTACTTCTTGAAGGTAATAACAATCGGTACTTTGAGAGTACTTGTTAGCCAATGACTGCTTTTGCGCATTGAGAACGTTCACTCACTCACTGTGCCAGCCAGACCCAATCTATTTACTCCAAGGTTATATCTTTCTGGAGGGTAAAAGTATAACGGTTCTCAGCATCATTGTGCAGGAATGATTTAACGGTCGTCCCGCTTTGTATCGCGAATCGAATTCCACGTAATCTATTTTCCCTTCTCTCTCTCTCTCTCTCTCTCTCTCTCTCTCTCTCTCAGTCTCTCGTATGAGTCTGTGTTTGTGTTCAGGATATTTAAATGATCCAGCATCGTTATATTTCAAGGATATTAAGGCGACTACAAAGTGTTCTCTTTAACGGGTAATTCTGAAGATGATTGGATGTTATTTGTCGCAGAATAAACATTCTTCTTACATTGTTTAAAGAAACAAATTGTTCCACTTAAATTGTTTTATACAATATTAGTACGTGACCATTTCTACTAGGTCTCTCTGTATTATTATTATTATTATTATTATTATCATTATTATTTGAGAAAGATATACGGGTCGAAACGAGACGAGATGGCTGAAGAGTGGAGGAGACTGCATAATGAAGAACTCCACGCACTGTACGATTCACCAGATGTTGTAAAAATAATGAAATCGCGACGACTAAGGCCATGTAGCTCGGATGGGGGACAAACGAAGATTATATTCTATTCTGGTTGGAAGGAGACCATTGGGAAGACCGAGACGTCGTTGGCATGACAATATTAGAAGAGATCTTCGAGAAGTAGATGTTCGTGATGAAAACTGGCTTGATATTGCCCAGGATAGAATCCAATGGCGAACGTTTGTTACTGCGGCGATGAACTTGCGAGTTCCATAAGTCATAGAGTTAGTTAGTTAATTATTATTATTATTATTACCGTGATGCATCTTCTTTGGCTCGATAGATGTCTGCCAAAACGTTTTAATTTGGAACGTAGGAGTTGGACGTATAGGGTAAAAATCCCTGCCCAGTTATTGCCACTTCCAAGATTATTTTTAATAGGATCGAAAATAATAATTTGCCAAAACTGATATTGTTCCCGACTAGTTGCTTATTGTTTCTTTGATAATTTCTGCACACGAAACATCATCTGTGTTTTTGGTCGTGGTAAAGGTGATAATTTCAAGGACGCTTCGTTAATTTACAAAATGTAACCTATCAAATCTAAGCATATAAGTAAAGGACTATACTTTCGCTTTCCTCCAGTTACTTCTTTCTATAAATGTAGTTATTGTAGGGTTTTCCTTCTTTAACAACTAAAAGAATGTTTAGGAGGGAACCCCTTAGGAACCATCATTATGTAAATGATTCAAACCAGTTAGTGCTATTAGGGTGAGCCAATAACTAGTATGTCATTTTTCCACAGGGCCCATTTATTTGGCATGGGGACAAATAATAAGCATTTTTTTTTTTTTATAAGTAAAATGTTCAGATTTCTAACATAGCTATTCTTACCTTTAAGACATAAAAATACGATGACTAGCATTTTCACGTAGTGGGTTGCCTCACAAGAACAAATAATTGGTAGGGCTGCCAACTGTTGGTCTCAGCAGTGCCAATTACTGGGACACGTCTTCAGGTCGGTAATATATTAAACAAGGGCTAATATTTTTCAGATGAAACAATAGATCTGAGCCTGCTAGTACTTCTGTGCTAATGGAAGAAAAGACAACACAAGTTTGACTTTCTAGATTTTTTTTTGGAACTGACGTTAGATCTGAAATGAGTTGTCTACTCAAAAAACATCTACTAAACGAAAGTGCCAAGAATTTGACATGAAGTTACTATGGGTCATTTTGCTACTTGGCACAAAAATAAGTAAATAAAAGATACAAGTTCTGCATTTTTATTGCTTCACTGTACAATTAATTACAGAAAAGATCTCAGGGCTGTTTTTCTTGCAAGCGTGCGTTGCTTTTTTTGCTTGCATTGAACGCTTGTCAGAAAAGCAGCCCTAAGAGTTTAAAGTTAACGATAAACAGAAAAATAATACCTGAATAAAATAATCAGATCTTCAAAGTTTCAAAACAAAAGTGGTCTAACAGTGCCAATAATCGGTACGTTTAGCCTAGTTGGGATCGCCATCGAATCCTTGCACCATTCCTTTAGGGATCCGTGTCGATGCCTTTGTACGTAGCCGTATTTAATTCTACACTCACCATCGACATCTTCATCGACGTTATGTCCACCGGATGAGCATTTGCTTTCTTGCTTGAAAATACTTTGTTGATTTGCGACGTTAACAAAACCGATTTTCCTCTCTGAGACAGTCGACAAAGGCGAGCTTTTCATACAGGCGCTCGCCACGTTCTTTGATTGCGATTTATATGAATAACCAATTGAAACATGTGTTTAAGTAATAGTTCTACGTGTAACACGAGTTTCTATTGGCTATTCACAAAAATCGCAAGGGAAAAAATCGGCGATCGCCTACAAGGAAAACCGGCCAAAGCCTTTTCAAACAAGTATAAGCAAGCAATTAATGTTGCGAGAGTCTTCAAGATTAAAGCCGATCAGCTGACAAAAAACATATCCAAGCTGTTAAAGACATCCCCATCTCCAAGTTTGATATGGGGTCTGTTGCACAAAACATTTAATTTCCGAATTAAAATACACCACAGTCGGGTATTCATGTACGCACTCAACGCGTGCTTTGCTTGCGATTTCTTAAATAACCAATAGAAACACTTAAACACGTGTTTCAAATTGCCACTCAGGCAAATCGCAAGTGAAGCAGGGGCTGACATGTGCATGAAAAGCCGGCCTAATGTCTATGAGTCATTGATATAATAATTATAGGTAGCGAATTCCCAGTCTCCCCTTTTTCATGCCACCTGGTGTCAGTCCAACTTAACTAGGAATGAAATGTTGCTAGCAAACCATGAATAATATGTATGCTTTCAATCTCTTGCTGGCCAATAAAATGTAGTCTCAGATGCTCTGCTGGTACTCAGTGCTTTTCTCTATGTGGAATACAGAAACAATCATCGCATACTAGGATTATTACAATCCTATTATAGTTCGGCTGGACTGACACCAGAGGGCATGAATGATTTTATAAAATGGGTTTTGCTATCTGCGGTTATAATTATTATCTATGGCTTGTGGATTTAATTAACTTGTATTAAAATGCTTTGGGGAACTGTCCCATAGTGTTGAAATGTGAGTGTTCATGATGGAAAAATGTTGACGATAAGTCGTATTAATGTAAACGAAATGCTTAAGAAAATCTACTTGTACTTTTAACAGACTATAAAAACAAATCTCCACCACATTTTCACGCTCTTGCAGCGAAATTTTGGCTTTCCCTGTTTCTTCTATTCATAACTCTAACTGTTATCGAAACTAAAAGTGTATATACACGTAGGCTACATACAAGTTTTCTTGAAAAGTAACAGTGTTCCAATATTAACGTAGTCGTATAACGAAAAAAAAAGAACCGTTAGGATTTTTCACCTGTCGTGACCCACAGATTCAGGTCACAAAACGTTTGTTGGTTCCTCATTTTGGCTTTATGGCTAGCAATCATTCAATTTCTAGAGTCGTCAGTCACTCTCTCCTTTTCCTAATAGAATATTTTGCTCGAAGGATCATGTTTACTTTGACATCAACTTTCCTTTCTTCGGCCGAGACAGCCAGGCAGAGGGGCTGAAAAAGACATAAGAAAGCGAGACATGCGTGGGCGTTTTTAATCTTTGCCGCAACTAGTTTGTGAAAGCAATTTCAAAGCTGTTTTTTTTGGATTTCCTATTTACACACATACAAGGATGAATACGTCACACGCAAAAACACACGTACGTTACAGAACGGAGACTGAGGAGCAGTAGCGATTCGTGACTTTTATCAAGTGTAGGGTCTTTAATTTCTCCAGCTGATCATACATCAATCAAGAAACTCGGTCTTACTGTGAAACTCATTACAAGCATGTAGTAATATCCTGGAGGCTGAACATGGTTCGGTGTTTCGATAACATCCTTTGGATTTTGCTCTGTTATTTCCAAAATCATTTATTGAATAAGGCGTCGATCAGACATTTCAAAATTCGTCACAGATATTTCTTATTATCTTCAACCAGATAAGTGAGCTAGAACACGAGCTTTGAACACACGCCGATCATAATAGTAAAGACGGTCGTAAGACAACGTTTAAAATATCGGCGGGGCGCCCTATCGGGGATAATAAGAAGAAAAGAACCAAACCTGACCTTTCTAACCTTCACTAATCGTTCCTAACACACTTATTATAATAGATATATTAATATAATAATATTTTTTTGGGGGGGAGGGGGCAGGAAAAGTGAAGCAAAAGATAGAATTTGACATATTACAATTACGACCGTATTTACTATTATAATCCGACACTGTTTTCAATATTTCGCCACAGAATAAAAAGTGTAGCAGCGATGTTTTCGTATACAACATTGATACTAGCGACACTTGTGTGTAAGCCCGTCGTCTGTAATATTTCGTATGTTGATCCTGCGACATTGCAGAATCTCTGAATATACGCTGAATTTTTTGTAATCAATGCAATGAAGTATTTTACTGTAAAGGATTCCTTTCATGCTGAATATTTATAACAGGCAACGATACGTGTTTTATGATATGTTATTTTCCGAAACAAAAAAGATTTTGGTAGCGTCATATTTACGAATTATTTCAATAAATGCCATATAGAAAAATATTCTCCTGAAATAAAAGGCAATCAGATACGACTTTCTCAAACCTTCTTCGACTGTCACCACACATTATTCCAAACTAGACGACCCAATGCGTGAGGTGGCAGCACGAGTTCTTTTTGATACTACGAGTAATATGCGAAGTTTCGTTTCTACTTTTATTCTATGGTGAGGTTTACGTTACAATTGTCTGGTTACAACTGTGGAGCTGCCAAAATTCGAAATCGTTTTGGTACCGTTCATGAGAAACTTATGTTCAGGCGACCGAGTGCTGAAGACATTCGATTTAGTTCGTATCTAAAGAATTAACTAATGATTGGTTATCATTATTTTCCTTCCGGAGGTGTTACTTTTAAATATAAATTTACTGTCTTATCCAAAATCTGACTGACAAGCTTTAAAATATAAGTAGAAATAAATAAAAACAAAATAGGAAAAATATTGTTTCCAAAAATATAAAAAAGAATTATTTCCTTATTTGTCCAGAAGGCCATGAACAAATGAAACAAGCATTACTCTAATATTTTTTAGCCTTTCTTTTATCTTCAAGGAAGTTGATCAGAAAGTCAGATAATACAACTCAACCCTGTAAATGTTTGTCAAGAGATGTGCTTGGAATTCATATTTTTGGTTAACCTCTCCCAAGGTAACATGTAGCTGCATGAACATTTTTTTTACTGAGACCTTAAGACTCTTTTTCCATGAACTCCATGCTTATGCCTTAAAAGGTCTTACAAACAGAAATCGTGCCAGGAGAACGTTCTAGAAGGATTTGTTAATACAAAATTTATTCATGTAAGTAAATTCTATGTTCAATTTCTGGATATTTCTGCAACTGTGGATGATAGTCAGTCCTACAAGTAAAGAAAACTTTTTCCTCTTACGAGGGAAGTACGAGTACATATATCATGAGAGCTAGAATTTTGTGAAAATTGATTTCCTCAAGGCTGACTAATTTCGGTCGCTACTTAGCGTGCTGATAGCCTCTCGTTTTGGCAATTGCCTCTACGCTCTTTTGAACAATTTCTCACTGCAGAGCAAGTACGTAATCGGTACAGGATGGGAGAAGATTTGTTACGAAGTATACGTAGCATTGGTTGATTTGGAAAAAGTATTTGATCGAGTCTACTGAAAAATCCTAACCAAAATAGTGCAGAAGATAGATGTGAAATGGGAAGATAGAAGTCTTAAAATAATTACTATTTAAATAAGCAAATAAAAGTAAACACAACTTATCACAACGAATCACAATAGTGGTCTAAAATAAGGACAATGTATGGTAGGAATAAGAAACATCAAACACATTAATTTCCAGATGATGTAGTTTGCCATGCAAACAATGAGTTTTGCGATAAGCTTAACGGCCAAATCCTACACTCAATAACTGCAAACCACACGTCCGCAAACCCCACGCCATTTTTATGTCAGCCACAACATCCAATCAATCAGAAAGAGTCAACCAACTGGAGGTTACCACGTGTTGTCTCTATAAAAGTGAATGTGATGTGAATTGAAGCATACAGAATTATCTCAAAGAAATAAATAATAAAAAAGATATTCCTACACACAGGAAAAGAAACATTTATATCAGAAATTACATGACATTTCAAATTTCCCTGGAATTCAAAATTTTTGAGCATTTTTTCCCCCTTTTCTGTAACAATTTGAATTCTAAATTTCCCTACACCAAGAGAAATTTCCTCGCATCTGCAAATACTGAACCATTCTCTCCCTCCCCACCCTCCCCTCAAAAAGAAATGCTAAGGAAACGAACTCTCATAACTAGTTGGTTGAGAGTGGAATTGTTTAGTCAAGATATGGCTCAAGGTCAACAAGGTTGTCCCTCCGATCTCGCTCTGACACTTATGTTGTTTATTTCTGGTGTAAACCGGTTATAATTTAGTCACACCTCGTATTTTCCATAAAATCTCATCTACGTTTAAGAGTATATATATATATATTTGAAAAACAAAAGGAATTCTCACTGAATTCATCTGCGTCACAAAATTCACTCACACTTGTTTGCAATTGGTTCTAAACGATTAAAAACAGAAATAGTTCCGTCAAGGATACATTTTTATTTTTCAGATTCCGTAGATAAACATATTTTTTTTAATAGTCAAAAATAAAATTAAACAATGAGATAGTAAGTAGTATTCTGTTAGTGGAAAACAAGAAAAGGTGAAAAATTTCGTGAATATTGAGCACGAAAACAAAATTAATTTAGATCTTAAGTAGTTTTATTTCTGTTTATATATATATATATATATAAAATCTCTGCATACACAGTGAGTGCTTTGTGATAATGAATGTTGCACGTAATATTGTAACTGACCCTGTAATTCTGCATGTAAAAAGTATGTATGACCTTGATGTTTGCCTTTGTGTGTATGAAGAGTAAATGTCTGTGTGTGATTTAGGTGAATTGCTTGGTTCGTCATGTGCATAACTTAATTTTAATTCGACAAACGTGAGACAGAGAGAGATACATCACATACAAAACGAAATAAAAAAAAAGGGGATACATGTGTGGAACGGGGCGTAATTTAAGTTGGTCTCAAGTTTGCCTTTTCCACAGGTTTTCTTTATATCTCGCTTAAGAATGGATTACTAAATGTAACATGCACTAATTTGCACAAACGAACGACTATATTTAGTTTGTGTCATTCAAGTATTACGTAAGCACATTTATAGTCATTTCAGACCCATCCCTCTGTTCCCCTTATGTAATATTTGAACTACCCCTTTGGAGTCAACACATCTTCAAATTTCATATTGTAAGCTGGCTGCGTGGGGAAAATAATGGCCAAGAAGTCTATTTTACCCATCATCTCCGTCTTCGACTCGGAGAAAATCTGAAAACTCTGTCAGGGTTGGCCAGCGTTAGGACTGTTTTGGACGTGTTCTGCCTACACAGAGATGATCTATTTTCAATGATCATGGCATCCCACACAGCAAAAGATATGCTAGAACATTTGGGAAGAAAGAAGAATGTTCCTATCATATTGTTCTGAAATGATTGAAAATATATTCTAGATTCGCATTTCCGAACTATTCCTAGAATATTCTGAGCATATTCCGAAGAGACTAACATTTTACACTTATTGGTATTCGGAATAAACATTCATCCTAGGGATATCCATAGCATATCCCTGGTATATAATTGTAATGTATGCGATCTGGGAGGTATTTTTTTTTCATTTGAAGAAAGACTATTCATAATTATAATGGGAAGTAACAAGAAAATAATGTCGCTGATTATATTTCACTTTCATGAGGATCCATGGGAGCATTGCCCCCCAGTTATTTCAGAATGACTTAATATGTTTCATTCTAAACTATAGCTTTTAAATTGATTCCCCCCCACTCTCCAGGGTCTCTCTCCTAACTCCGACCATGATGGGATCCTTTCTCACTTTGCTGGAAAGTACACATTGAACGTGATGGTTCGGAACTCACTTGGAACTGTAGGTTCCGTCCTTAGAGCTCATCTTAATGTTGTTTAAAAAGGTAATTGCAAACCACTGTATGTTAATGTTGCCCAGATACCGTTTGGTCGTCTATCTCCAAGCAGAACACACAATATTAGTATATTCAGGGGCGGACTGGTAACCAAAGGGCTCGCGCCCGGGAAAATAAAAAGAGCCCAAACACTGGTAACTAAAGTGTCCTCGTGGTAGTGGGCATTGTAGCACGTTCGGCCCCAAAATCTTTACATGGCTATTTCTTGCGATTTGTGGGGACTCTAAAATAGGCCTGTTGAGATTATAGCTTCAGTATTGCTCTTATCTTGGTTATAGCAAGCCTTATGTGTAAAAAATTGGTAATTTTGGAAGACCGGTGATACTCTAACGCTACCAGTACGTAGTAACAAAAATGGATTAAGAAGTTTTCTTTAAGCTTCCAAAACAATCCTTTTCTATCTTAGTGGTATGGTTTAGCTAGGAAAGAATGGTGGCTGAATACTTTTAACGTTCTACTGTACAATGTTTAACTAACTAGTACAGCAGCCTCATGTTGAGAAAGACAGAGACCAAACCAAGTGACCGAGCCGCCGTGGCTCAGTTGGTAGAGCGTTGACTTTGCATTCGGAAGGTCCTGGGAACGATCCCACCATGTGTCCAATCTGACTTAGGGTTTTCCAGGTTTTCTTCTCAGTCACACCAGGCAATTGTCGTGAAGGTACCTACAAACTAGGCTCTGGACGACTATATTGCATCATCCTCTCCCTCACCGTATCTCAGCCTGAGCCTTAGATGCCTAAAGACCATAAATTTAAACATAAACGAAACGAATTGGTCACGAAAATATTGTAGTTTTATTTATTAACACAAAAATCCTGATCTTCAGGGGGGGGAAGCGTAAGTAGTTTATACACGTCCGACAGTAAATTGAATACAAGAAAGGAAAATTATTGATTATAGCTACTTTTCTTTTCGAAAGGGGGTAATTTGTAACACACCAAATTGCAGGGCAGATCTTTAAGCCTTTTTTTTATTCTTTTGTCTAAATACATAATGGAGACCGGATTCTTTGTTGTTGAAAGTAATTTCTCTGATGTCATCTTCCTAATGGACCATTTTTCTTTCAGGGGAGAGAGGGGAGGGGCCTTCTTTTTCCATGGGCGAAGTATAGAAGCGAGCTTTCCATGTTTCCCTGATCAGTCAGCCTTCGTTCTTATCTTTCTTCAAGTTTATTCAGAACTTAGTGCAAGAGAAAGTTGTTGATTGACTTTGTATGTGTGAGTGTGTTTTCATTCTGCTTGCCAAATAAACAAAAACCTGGTGACCCGTTTGTACTTGCTGGCTGGCAGAACGGGTCAGACTCGAGAAATCGGGTGGTGGTGATGTCACGAGCTGGCCGGCCGGTCAGCTAACATATTATTTTTTCTTTCCTTGTCCTTCCTTATGATTCTTCGACCATAAATTTGTTCAATTTATTTTCTATATAATGCAGAAAACATTTCTACTTAAGGAGTCATATCAGAAATAAGGTAAGGTCTAACAGAAGTTTGTGAGTAACACGCATTAAGAAACACTTTATTGCAAGCCTAATGAAATGTTCGGAGTTAAACTAACTACATAACAACAAAAGACACATTTTTGTAAGATAAATATGCAACTGTCAGCGTAACAACTGTTGAACGTAGCTGGACCTTAATTGAGGTTAAATTTATATCACCCAAAATCAGTGATTCTGCCAGAAGCCCCCTGTGGGGGGATGTTTATCACCGAAGTCTTGACAACCGCCCCTCCCAACTTAAAATTTTTTTTTGCTGTGAAAAATTGATAGAAACCGTACAAAACTTCACTTACACCCTCCCTATTTTGACTTTACAACACGCCCCCAAACTGAAAATCCTGGTGGAAACCCTGCCCCAAATCGTGCTTATCCTTTTGATGTCACTATTTGGAAGATAAATATTGCTCTATCCGGATGAAGGTTTGTGATTCGAAGGTTCCTTGAGCAAGGTGAACTGATGATGGTTTGTCATTGTCTTTCATGGTAGCGAGATGACAGCATAAGGACATGTCGTACAGTTTTAAGAAGCCTATTAGAGATCGATCTCTGGATTCATTGACTACAGGGTGATGAACGACGGGTGAAATCAACCACCGAAGACACCTAGTAGAAAACAAACATGGAAGAAAATATTCGGGCTAATGGTTTAAGGTCGAAACGTGGTGGCGGTATACAGGTTCAGTCTCTACTGCCGGGCATACGGACTGAGGTTTCCCAGAATACCCCTCAATATCACGGCCTGGTTGCTACATTCCCGTATCGGGAACAATTCTCGCCCTTAGACGTGAGATAGGTTTAAACTAATCGCTTTGACTAGGTTTTTTCTAAGTTTTTTTTTCTGTTACACCGGCGTAATGCAGGGATGATATCTTCAAACTAGGCCTTAGCTGATATTCTTCCCACATCTCCCTTACCCTATTTCGGGATGGAGGAAATATGCCTAAAGACCTAAAATAAGATTCAAATTCAAAGTCACTATTATTTGAATTATTGTAGCGTATTATGGACAAGAAAGAAAGAAAAGAGTAGCTCATTGGTAGAGCTAGTGTTGCCTACGAGACGAGACGAGACGAGACAAAGAAGTGCCTATGGAAAACGATTCTCGTACTATACAATATACGCGTACATATTTTCGAGACGAGCTTTCTGAACAAGACATTTTCGAGATAAGTCACTCTCAATGTCGTCTCGTGAGCAACACTGTAGAGTCTCAATCCTAGCGGCCGACCATCCTGACTGAGGTTTTCCTAGAGTTAATAGTCATAGCCTACCAGACAAATGCTGGGATGACATCTACAAAAACAGGCCCTGGCCCTCTATCTTCCAATATCCTCTTATTCTTCTCCCCCACCCTACTCTGGCCTGAGCCGAAGATGTCTAAAAGACCTTATAATAAATTTACATTCAAAATAATTACCATTAATTTGTCATGGTCCGCCCAAAGTTTAGCAAAACTTTAAATTAATTTTATGCTTTAAAAAAAAATGAATCGAGATAGTTTTGGAATTGGGCAATTTGTATCTTCAATTAACTAGAAAAAAAGTTCACCTCGAAGTCGTCCTATTTTCGTAACTCCAAAAGGTCGATAGGCCTATATGCAAGATCAAATAAGTATTTAATGTACGCATACAAGTTGTATAGCCTACGAAAAGTAGTGCGTAAAAAATATATATTTCATACCATTCCGCCCCTCTATAGAGCAGGTTTTATCTCTTGAATGAACAAAAAAAATTAACCTCACATAGTTAATATGCACGAAAGCGAATAATCGAAAGGCACTACGGAAGTTGAAGTGGAACATTTAATAAAAAGCCAAATAGCATCATCCGTTTGATTAAATGCACTTTTTGTTTAAAGGAGTTCTCGACGGGTTAGCGAAAGTCAAATATGTTTACTTAACTAGGCGCCAAAATTTCACCTTCGCTGCTAAGATATTCATAGCACAAACCTCTATAGCTACAAAGACAATAACAGATACAACACATGTTCTCACTGACTATCTACTTGTACTTCCTTTCAGCTTTTGTTTTCTTTCAATTGAGGAAAGAATTTATAATTTTACATATTTTTTTAACACTACTATTTATTTCTCCCTATTAGCAGGTAGAAATTCAGGTACACTAAATCAGACATGAGAAAGTTCAATCCATATCCTACCATTAACATAGTATTGCTACTTCACGCATACTAAGATTCATTTCTTCTTCTTCTTCTTCTTAATTAATTTCCTGTTCCGGAATATGTTATACACGTGAAAAAACAAATGAAAGTTGAAGTGTAAATGGAGTAGCACCAATATATTCCAATAAAATACGCAACAGTTTCACTCAAGTACTGGATCTATACATGCTGTCTCATCGGCTACATTGACCTCTATTTAAAAGCATTAATGGACTGATCGATGCCATTAAAAATGTCATGAATATATGAAGTCGGGGAGTGAAGGAGACAGTTAATCTCAATCGTTCACTTCCAGTCTAAACTAATATATATATACCAAATTTTCAGTTCTAACTCTTTTTTTACCCTTGTTATCGCTATGCGGTCCGGTTTTGATTTGTGTTTTCCAAATAAATAAATAAAAAACGAACCGCACAGCTATAACAAGCGTAAAAGTATTTAGAGCTCAAAATTTGTCCATATTCGATTATACTATGCACAAAATTTTCAGTTCTAACTCACATCAGTTTTATACGCTTCTTATCGCTGTGCGGCCCGTTTTATATTTGTCTGCGTTATTCATATAATAGTATACCGTACTCTGCATATAATAGAAAATACTGCAAATAATATTTACGTTATATTTGAAAGAATTGAGACATAAATTAAAGAACGGACCGCATAGCGATATCAAGCGTAAAAAACTGAGTTAGAACCGAAATGTTGGTCTATATTGGTTTATACTGGAAGTGGACAAGCGAAATTAAGTGTCCTCTCCGCTCTCTGGCTTCATGTAATTCATGAAATTTCCAATGGCAGCAGTCAGTCCAGTATCGCTTTTAGATAGAGGTCATTGGATTCCTCACACGTTACGTCATTGACTAAACCAAGGATATTAGAATTGGATAGGCCAAAAAGACCAAAATTGAAAGACCTGAATCAGAAGGTAAAAATGCCACTCTGCCATGTTAGTGTACAGAGTCAAAATTTAAGAGTGGAAGTGACCAGTTTGTAAATCTGAAGATTACTCTTCTTCTTTCTTTCCTTTCCTTTGAGTTGCTCAATACTAATAGTACACCAATGAAATTAATGTATTAATATTTAAATTGTGTGTAAAGACCAATCTGCAAATCTCGTAAATTCTGGCTGGACACACTAAGATGTCGGACTGACGTTTGTACATTTGTATTCAGTTATTTTTTTATTTTGGTGTATTATCTAATTCTAACATCCTTGGTTAAGTTAATGACGTCGCGTGCGAGGCAACCTATTAGTTCTATAAATGGTGGTACTTTAGTAATCACTAGTGAGTAAGTGTTCCTTGCCTTTTCTTTAGTCACAAAATTCTTATGTTGTAAATAGCTTTTAGAAAAAATAAATGTGGTTTCTAAATACTTTCGTATGTATTTTATTTAACTTATTTTAGAGTTAAATCGCTTGTAACCCATTTGTGAGATAATTTGTTATTGAACATAATCCAGTTGAATATCTGAAGCTTTAGAGCTCTTGGTTGAAAATTCAAGAAACAATAATGCCAAATGGGTTACGGAACATCCAGATGTTTGTGCTGAGAATAAAATCCAGCCTCCTTGGTCCCGTTGGTAACGTCGCAGATTTTGGATCGGCAATGAAGAAGGACGATGTTTTTCCCAGTATTTCGCTTAGTTTCACAAGGCAAATGCCGAGATGCTATTTCTTCACCGAAAATATTAGTGACCCTTACAAATGTCTTCAGAATAATGGGACAGCGATTATGGACTCAATAAAATTACCTATTTTTAGAATGAAAACATTATTTTTATGTGTCAGACGCACACCACGTTCACCAAGCTATCAAGGTACCAAACCAATTCCAGAGACTATATTACGGTACTTCCAATCCTCTCGACAACATTGTAGGACACGACAGCCTATACCCAGGAGACAATCCAAACATCAATTGCAAGAACCTAATAATGAACTGGATTTTTTACAACATTTTTGGCTGTGCTGTGAAGGTATTCTGAAGCTCACATAGTATCTTGCACCGAAGCTTTATAATTTATCTGAAGAACTTCAATCGCGAACTTAAGATCAGTATTAAGGATTCACGCAGATCCTATTCTTTGTGTGGGCCACCTTGAATGAACATTTTCAAGTTTTCTTCTCACCCTAACAACACATGGAATTGCAGATATGTTTAAGGAACTTTGCAATATCCCATTTATGTTCCCTTCAACTCTTTCGCCAGTGGTACAGCAGCTATAAGGACAAATTTCTTATCGCATGTCTATAATTGACTTTTCTTATTTCATAAATAAAGATACAGTATTAAAATATCGTACAAAGTTGCTAACTTACAGACATTTATGCACAATTACATAACGCATTCTTGAAGACAATTTTGTTCTGATATGCTGTTAAACGAGGACAATAATGGCAAAAACTATAATTTTTCGTCGACAAAAAATTCAGTCCAAAAACCGACCAAGTCGTATAATGCGCAAGTTTTATCTGTGAGAGTTATATTTTTGTAACGCAACGGGAACTATTAATCTTTTTTATTATTATTATTTTCGTTAGTAGATATTGCACACGGGAGGGACATCTTCGCGCATTTGAGAAACATCCTTTAAAGGTACGAGATTATACTTTTGTCCAGAGCTGTACGAATCACAAAAATATTTTATGAATAGTCCTAGCTTCCAAACAAACATTCAGATGTGAAAAATTCAGATCATAACTAAACTTTGTATATATTAATCTAGCAAAAACCCCAATACATTTTTTTCTAGAGTCTGCCATCTAGTAGGAAGTGCGCGAATGCTAATTTATGAGCGAGATCTGATGTGTGGAGAATAGTAAAAGAAATATTGTGACAATTCTCTCGCAAAGCCGTCGTGGTGTAACTAGAAGAGACTTACTATGCAAAAGATTCGTGGTTCGAATTCTAGGCATGATATTTTTTTAACACTTTTTCTGTAGTAGGCCTACTTGTGCAAATGTACTATGTTAAATGAATGACTAAAGATCTCGAATAAATAGTGGAGAGGTACAGCTTTAACATAATAAAGACAATGGGTTAAGTCGAGCTATTCATGCACTATATCTAATTTTGATCACTAGTGATTGATTTTGTCGCCGTTTCACTGTGACATTTCAATGTCACCGTAACCTTAGAATGTAATTAAGACAAATGCGGATATTTCGTCGTTCCTCAAACATATCTAAAACACTACACAAAGAAACTGAAATATTGATGTAACATCACCAATGTTGCAGCGTTAACCTGAGACTATCATGTGCATGTTGTGCAGTGTCACCAATTGAATGGTGGGATAATACCATACTAAAATACTAGTCGATATACTTCCTACATTCCTTTGCGCAAAAGAATGCTCGCAGAAGGAGATTTAGGCCATAAATATTTGTTTTTGATACACTTTAAATTGTAAATTAAATGAAACTAAATTTTTAAGAAATGAAGGACAACAATTTTCGTGTGTACAGTACCAGAAATTCCTTTATATCAATGGAGGTATACATATTTTGAAGTTACTTACGCATCACAGAGCGACCTCTGAAGTTCCAATTACATATATCCTCTATTACTTCATGTTATTCCACGGTGCAAATCTCATGGTACAATAACTTGTTATGTAAACGTATACTACGACAAAAACAAATATAATTACTTGTTTCAGGATTTACCAGTAGTCGGCGCTGTAATTACCGGCATATTTTCTTGCGAAATAACGGCAACTGCTATAATATTCTTTGAAAACACTCTTTATTTTCTTCATTTTTTTAAAAAAAACAAATCCTTACTGTAAATTTTCCTTTGTGAGTTGCCGATGCAAAAATTATTATATTCCAGTTTCTAACGGATTGAATTCCGCTTCAACATTCCTTCAGTTTTTACATTACATCCTTCTCCTGTATTGTAAAACAAACGTGTAGTTCTTTTCTTAAAAAGTAATTTCATAACTTGTCATGCATAAATCAAATGATACAACTCGTGATCACAATTTGATCACTCTTCAAACACATTTCGTACATAGTTTTCACTTTTGAGACAAATGTGTCGTCATATTACTAAGTTTATTTTTTTTTAAGTATTTGAAACATAATCAATTTCACTTTTTTCCCTAGAATTTGTTTTTATTTATTCGTACTTTTATATATTTAGACCGTGCAAAAGTTCCCAGAAAAATTATGGATGGATTGTGGAACTTGTATATTCCAAAAATGGAGTCATCGCTACGTGGTCTGCGTAAGTTTTGTAGCATATTTAGGTATCCTCGAGTGGTGATAAACATCATACGTAAAGCTCAGACGTACAGTCAATTATTGATAACATTGAAAAAGGTTGGCAACACTGACAAACCGAGAACGTGATATTTTGTCTCCCAGCATACCGATATAAGTCAACTGCCAACAACAACAAAAATCCTTTAATGAATCTTTTATGGTGACATCACGCAATATTATTTGTCTTTACCATTGTGACAGGTAGAATGTATACTCCAAGTTGGAAACCCTGCATTTTGAAAATAAGACAGAATTGGATCCATGTATGAACATCTTTCCTCGCTTTCGTGTCAAGAATTTGTGTGTGAAGTTCGGTCCACATATTAAGATATACCCTGTATATACGAGGCTCGAACAAAAAGTACAAAAGGAAATAACCTATTAAATACTAACAAAATTAGTGTGTAGAAATAAGCTGCTTGGATAACCAAGAGTATAAGTAAACCAAAAACTTGTAAAGCATGAATATTCGTCAATTTTATTGGTAAAAAAAAGTCCAATCGAAAAATAAAATGAACGAGCCGTTTACCATACATGTTATGAAAAAAAAGATATATATATGAGAAACTTAGCGTTCAAAAAAAGCGTGATACTCCACATTAATTACACTTGGCTACAAATTGAAGGGAATTTCAATGAAGATGTGTGATTAAGTGTATGATTTTTTTACAGTATAGGAAATAGTCCCCCCCCCTTTCAAAAGACTAGTATTTAACTTTCCCCTGATTTATGTCTTTTTTTCTCTAATTTACATATAATATTTGACACCCTGGGGGGAAGTGGGGGTTCGTAAAGACTGAGGCATCAAAGAAATTTCGAAGTTCGAAAGAGGAAGATGAATGTTTATGGATTTTCAAAGTATTGCAAAACTCATGCAAAGTATAAATAATTACTGAAATAACCAAACGAAATAAAAATTAATCAAAAGTTGTTAACGAAACAAATTTCTAGAAGAAGTGACCTTCTAGTATTTTTTCAATGACAGAAAGTAATTAGGTTAATAGAGCGTAGTAATAATACTCACTTCGTGGTCATTCTTCAAACGCCGAAATTCTTAAGTGAAGGAAAATATTTTCAAAACAACTTACCTGTAAAGAAAAATAACAAATAATTAAAAAAACAATGATAAAGTTTTAAAAAAAAATAATGTAAAAGTTACAAAAATTTTATTTGTTCTCAATTTAAAATATGAAATAAATGATTTCACTTTTAAAATATTTAGTCAAATTTTTCTTTTAATTTTATATATTTTCAACATTTTTCTTCATAATTTTCTTTATTTGAAAGTCAAATAAATTAGCATTCTTTTACTATCTGATCTCCGCTATTTTTACCCGTATTTTATTAGCCTGGATTGGGTTCGCAGTTGTGTTCATAGACGTATTTTAATGGGTTGATCCGGAAGGTTCGTCCCCTCGCAAAAAAAAAAATCGGAGTTTTAGGCAGAATTAGTATAATTGTAGGCGAAATTGTAAATATTTAATGCCCAGAAACTTACCTTGGACCTCGCAGAAGGGCATGGACACTTCTGTTAACAAACTGAGATGCTCTCTTAACTGGAAATTAAATTTCATTAATGTCTACTGTAGTTAATGAAGCAAAACTCTGAAGTGAAGAGAGGAATCCTTTGTTTAGATGAACGAATTGAGAATATTTGCAAAGGGTAAAAGAGATAAGTGATTTGTTTAATTGTAATTTTATTTTGTATATGTAACATGTTTAAACATATTATTTTCTTCCAGAAATTTGAATTTTGATTCAGCCGTTTTAAACGAATCTTTAAGCAAACCCCAAGGAGGAAAGGAGACAGTGGAAATAATGAGTAAATAGTTGTGGGTAATTTGAATATACACAAGACAAGAGTTAACGCTTGTCCTTTGTGGGATATTAAGGATTTGTTGATAATTAATTTGCACAAGTTATTCTTACGACAACCTCTGTGTGTGTGTGTGATGGATCCCTGACGAACTGACAACCTCCTGCGGATTAAGCACATGTTGATTTTCACGTCAACCTCTGTGTGTCATTTGATGGTCATTCCCTCCCATTTCTGTGTAATATGTGTTTAAGAGGAATTAGAGAAATACAATTATTTCAACGATAGAGAAGAGAGTCCGAATACTCAGGATAAACCACGACGATCACTCACGTCCAAGCGGCTTATCCTGTTAATTACTTATTTGACTCTGTGTAACTTAAGTAGGAAAGTTGCAGAAGTTTTCAGGCATTTGAGAGTACCGGTACTTCTTCAGATTGCCCCTGTATATTCCCGAGAGTAGATCCTAGGAGAGTAGTGTGTCAAAGATAATTTTAAGGCTTCGTCTTTGCAGCAGGAAACTGTGTTAGAAACTTGAAGATATCAAAGATATTTTTTCTCGACCACAATTTAGAGGAACTTTTGAAGAGTGTACCTTCTGATATTTGGCCAGGTGCGTCCACGGTATCCAGATAAAGAGAGACGCTGAAATTATAACGCTCTATAGGGGATATTAATGATCTGTGTTAGGATTTTCCATTGCTTAAATAGGGATGTGTCCTGAGGGCTGTTAAACCCACTGAAGGTGTTAGAGGAGCCCATTGGGTGAACTACGTTAGTTGCAAGTCACTTATTTTAAGAAATGCCTGAATCAAAAGTAGGCGGCTTCAAATTTTGTAAAAAAAATCTATATATCAATGATTCATCCTAATGCTTAATATTTTATTTAGTAATTCAATTGCCAGTACAACCTTTCCACGTTGAAAAAATAGTTACAGTTTCCTCCAGAGAGAGAAATACTCCGCGGAGAGAAGAAGAGGAAATTAAATTCTTAAGTTTGGTAAATTTCTCAGATTGTCATTGTTCGTTCGAACCAGACTTGGATCAAAGGGAGTCGACCTAAGAACCTGTTAGGTGTTACATGGGGGATGTAGAAAGATGCTAGGATTCTTGTTCCTATGTGAAACTATCTTCTGCGGGAAGTATCAGACTAGCTGGCGTCCGAGGCAATTATTATATATTTTGTTTCTTCAGCTCGATGGCAGTTTTGAGACGCCATGATTATCATAAGTGAGTTCTTGAGAGAAACCAGTTTTATTTTCGAACATGATTTGTTTCTGTTTAATGTCTTTGTGCTAGTCCAAGCACCCTGGCCTGCGTTAACAGGGAGAAAAAGCCCAGAAGATAGGTTTGTCTGTAGACAAGAGTCCATATCGCAGAAGTCTTCAGCATTTTTCGTTTAGCTAATTGTTCAAAAAGACGTCTTCGAAAGAATGAAAGGAAGACGACCTCTTATGCTAAACCCCATTCAAATATGTCCAAAAACCAACTTCTGGATACGTGTCTGATTGTGTTAATAAATTACATAAAATAAATCATATCTAATCATACTAGTGATCACTGAAATTTATTTCAAGATAAGAAAATACATTACTTTTAAAAATAGTTGGTGGTTTATTCAAGCTTCTGTGGTTAGTTCTTCGATAGTTCTTTTTTTCTTAATTTTCGTTTCACCGTCGAAACTTCCGCTGGCCGACTTTCTTGGGAACAGAAATAAACACAAACTCAGACATACAACACAGGTACTGGGCAAAAATACCTCAACTCAAGAAGGAAAGACATCCATATAAAAGAGAAATCAGACTCCTTTTCTTCCCGACCTGCCGCAAGATACCGCCTCTGTTCCACCTAACCTCTCTCTCTCTCTCTCTCTCTCTCTCTCTCTCTCTGTATGGATCTGGAGCAAAGAGACAATACGTAACAATCACCACGTTCTCACACTAACACACTAACACTCAAGTCAAAGCCCGAAGAACAAGATACTCTCTTATTCTGTCAGAGTTGCCAAGTCATGAAAATGTCATGGCGCTATTATTGAACAAATATTCACTCATTCATTCACTCTTTTACTATGGGGCTCGCTCATTATGTAAAATGAGTTCCAATCTTACGGTAATACAGCATAGTTCCCCACCCTCCCTCCCTCTCACACACACAGACACACAAACACACATGACAGCAGCCGTAAAACGTTTATCCTCAGTCCAATATATCAAAGCTTAGTTCTTCAACCAGTCCTAAAACAAATGAATTACGACGAAAAGAACAAAAAATGGAATACTTCGGAGCTTTAATGTATTCGTTACCAGAATTCTGCAAACATACCGTAAATTATCGAACCGCAGTTCGAAGGAGAGCAGAAACAACAAGTTACAACGAAGGAAAACAAATTAATTAAAATATCTCAAAACTTTATATGTAGCCGCAGTCGAAAAGGGGTAATTGCCAACCGGAATCATGTAAACACGCTTTAATTTATGAAATCCTAGTTTTTCCCCCCTCAAGGACACCAGGCAAAAGAAAGAAGAAGATATAAGTTAATTACGACGGAAGAAAAATTAAATAAAATGCTCCGAAACTGTGAGTGTACGCAACCGCAGCTGCATGTTCTCGCATCAATACCGCAGTTGGTCATCTTCAACTTGACTGAAATGAAAACCTAAGAAAAATATAACAAGAAAGCAAGTCCAAATAAAATAATAATAATAAAAAAGATATATTTTTCCTTGCTTAAATTATAATCAATATAAAATGCAAAAACTTAACGCCCAGAGTTTCAAAAAGTCTTAGATTATCACATATTTAGACAGAAGCTGATAACATTTTATTGAGCACAAATTTCTCTTATGTGTAATTATTTTTTACTTATTCTTTTGAAGAAGTTGACGTGAATATCGTGGAACTTGAAGATAATAGAAGTCAGATGAATACAAAATTATATTGCGAAGATGGTCTTGCATGAATGAGCAACGGGAGAACTTTTCCCAATAAGTTGTTACGCGAGACAGAGCGTGGATTTTCAACGTTAATCCACAGAAAAAATAAGTAGTGTAGCATCGATATTTTCGTATACAACTTCGATACTAGCGACACTTGTGCCTACACCTGTCGTTTTCAATGTCTTGTATATTGATCCTGCAACACTGCAGAATCTCTGAAGATAATGGCCCCCTTGGCCTTGTAAGCAAGAACCTTTTTTTTTTCGTTTTGCAAAATTATCAGTTTTTTTCGTGCGAACTGAAAATGTCAGGTACTATCATGTAATTATAATTGATGGACTCGTAATACTAAAAATGTTTTAGGAAAAAACACAATATGCGAAACAGATTCGTAATTCTGCTGCTTGGTATCTTTATTATGATTTAAAAATCCAACTACCAAATTCCCATATACAGTATTGAACAGACAAGACGACCCAATCCGTGAGATGGCAACATAAGTTTCTTTTGATACGGAGTTTCATTTCTAGTTTTATTCTATGGTCAGTCTCACGTAACGATTTGTTGGAAATAGCTTTCCAGCTGAGAAAATGATGATAATGTATATTAAAAAGAAACTGAAACAACGCTAAATAAAAGTCTATGATGTCATGGCGTCTGAAGTGTTAAGCTACCAGCCACCTAATTCTGGGTTCGTATTCCGGCTGAGACATTGATGTTATATGGATTTTAAAATCTAAGTAATCGGCATGGTTTATATAATTGGAATATGATATTAATAAAATAATATAACCGGAATATCAATAATGAATTTAATGTATTTCAAAGCTATTAAAGTTGCTTATCGAGTTGTGAATTCTTAACGAAGATTGATGAAACCCTCGGCAATACAATATTGTTCAACTTATCTGACAGAAAGTGTACGTACTGTGTGGCTATTCTCTATGACTGAATGTACATAAAATATAAAATTAGTGTATTATTGTTTCTTACAGAGTATCCCGATGGCCGAGTAAGATTGATTGAAACTTATTGCAAGCTTGCTGTGTCAAGTGTAAACGCTTGCATCAAACTTGTCATAGCCAGTCTGCAAGCTTAAATCAAATTAAATCATACTTACAAGTTAGCACCTGACAAGATTGCTGCAAGCTTTTATATCAAACTTCTTACAACAAGCGTGAAACAGGCTGGCAATGACACTAACGGCTATATATATTATCACAGCTATGTACGTTGTTTGAATCAAATTTGCAAATATCAAGTTAACTTTTAATCAACTCAATTTCAAACTTGAATCAAGCTTGTTATATCAATCTTAGCTACACAAGCAAAAATTAAAGTTTGCATTCTTTCCGGGTATAACACAACAAATATCGTAGGTTAAGAAAAATAAGAAAGCATTAGATCGGGATGAGAATGAGTGAAGAAGATTACATTTATTCAAAAGAGTCTGCCGCTTTTACCTGAACACGGACTCACACTAATTGTCACATGTAGAAACAAACATTCTTTAAGTAATACAGATTAAGATGTTATCACAAATCGTATTTTTTAAAAAGAAGAACAACAAATACTTCTTTTTGTATGTACAGGTGCTACTAATTTTCTCAAGTTTTCCTTTACGTCTTCTGGCTATAACCAAATGGTAGAGTTTTCAATTAACCATGTCAAACCATTCGTGTAATTAGAAGAAAGCAAACGAGGAGGTGCGCAAACATGCATCTCTTTTAAATGGGGAGGGGGAGGGATCAACTGTAAGTGATATTGACCTACAATGTATGGATGTACTGAGTTTTCTAGGTCGTCCTAGACAAGTTTTTCACCTCACCGTTTCTGCGTGTCTTAAAAATTCTTTCTATTATATATTAAGTCGTCGTTTAATGGTGAAGTGAGTCAAAAGCCTTTGATATATCCACTGCAACGTTCGTACCAAATGCTTATAAGAAAAGTGTCCCAAATGTGCTCATAAATACCAAAATATCTTCAAATTCATTCAAGTATTCAAGTAATATGTAGTACCTTGGGTCAGGGCAATGTCATGCAGTGTTGCTAACTTAATGTAAAATTAATTTTAAGCACTCTATCTCGATTTTACATCTCCCATAGATTGCAACACTGTTTCCCATTAATAATAAAGTAGGTTTGGCTGTTAGTCTCTATTATAAATTTGTGAAAGATCTGATGCAGTACCATTTGAAAAGTAATAATGTTACATAGGGTTGGCAACGCTGCGTGATTTTTGCACTGACAGGAGTTAGATTGACCGTACTTGATTTGTTATTCTCTAAAACTTAAGATAATTGAAGATATTTTTTTTCGTAGTTGTAAAACCATTCTCATGATTGTAGTAATAGTCTATCATCTTAAATTGTTCTGTAGGAAGAGACGTAATATTGCAAAATGTTAATCCATTTTCGGTTTAATCTCAAATGAACGAAACTTTAAGTTCTAACGCAGGTTTTTTACGTTTGTCATTGCTGTGTGGTTCGTTTTCATTTGTGTCTAATTGAATTATACACATACTGGACAAAAACAGGAATTCTAACAGGATTACCAGTTTATGGGAGTGGGTATAAAGCAAAATTTGGGGGATGCTTAGCACGGCTTAAATAGATTTTTGCAGAGTTTCTCCTCATTTTCAACTGTTAAATATTTAAAATCGGGGTGATAGAGAACTGGTCATGCAGCGACAAGAAGCTTAAAATGATTTGTTAGAACTGAAATTTGGTTCACTTTGAATTAAAGAGGAAGTGAATGCGATGTTGTTATTTTCTATGTCTAGCCTCAGATACGAAAAAACATGTAATGCAATCAAGCGCTCCAATATCTATAGTACAGCTCACTGGATATTCCTTTTAGAAAAGGACGTACTCGGTGTAGTATTATTCCCAACCTTCTCGCGTTCACTGAAATCCCAGTTATAGGATTGTTACGAGTTCCAAAACACTGGGAAGTTGGTGTAGTGTTTAGCGTGTAGGGTTGCTAAGCCGGCGGCCTGGTTTCGATTCCCGGTCAGTGCCAATTTCTTTCGTTTTTTTTTAACAATAACACAACTTTTACTTTCTTTTGAAAATGTTTACTTTTTTTACATGCCAAGAATTGCTCCCATTTTGATCCCTTTTGCATTTGTTTACATTTTTAAAGTTGAGTTACATAAGGGTAGGTTGAGTTAGAAAAGTCAGATTAGGTCATTTTTCTTGTATTTTGAAATTTTAAACGGTTCAGTGGCATAGGTTAGAAAAATCAGGTTCGATATTTTTTTAATTCATCACTCAAGGCTGATTTTCATACACAATTGCATTACTTGCGATTTGGGTAAATAGCCAATTGAAACACGTGTTACACTTAGAACACGCAATAAAACACGTGCCTCAATTGGCTACTCACCCAAACCGCAAACAACGCAAGCTTTCATGAAAATCAGTCTTTACTCTGAGTTGGGAATTTTACTGCCCCGAGAGAGTCGTTTCAGAAATCTCCAGTTTTAGTTTAGTGATACAGACATGCAGTTAAGAACACTGTAGCAAAGTCCTGTAAGCTTAGAGGAAAAACTACAATCAATTCTTTACAAGCCAAAGTCATTTAAGCTTTTCTTGCACTAAAGAAGTGAAGAGTTCCTTTTGTATACCGTTACGAAACCGTTAAGTTCTTACCTGCTGCTCACGGCGGGAGTTGTGTGGGATAATGATCTTTCTACCACACGTTTTTATTCCTTTTTTAAAGAAAAGAATTAATCGCCTCCTGAGAACTCCTGCTACTAAATATATATATTTTCTTTAAAATCATTTGATGAAGATATATTATAGCCTATATGTTCAGATAATAGCTGATATTTTAAAACGTTATAATGGATAAAAATTCTTTTCTTTTTTTAAAAAAAAAAAACTTCATCATAACCAAAGCTGATGTGCTACTAAATTATTAGATCATTCAACTTTTTTCTTTTTTTCCTTTATTCTTCTCAGACCTTTTTCCTTTTTCATTGTGTCTTCTTCTTTCGCCTTTGAAAAAAAAAAAGTAAAACGACTTCATTACCTTCTATTCGGTAACCATTAAATACATTCGTTCAAATTTGTCTCTTCTTCTTTCTGAATTCCTCACCAGGTAGCTCTGCTGACCTATATCCTTTATAGTTTGTTTAAGGGCTCATTTTCATGAAAGCTTGCGTTGGTTGCGATATGGGCGAATAGCCAATTGAAACAGGTGGTGTTTCGTGGTGTAGTTTTATTACGTGGTGTAACACGTGTTTCAATTGGCTATTCACCCAAATCGCAAGCAACCCAAGTGTGTTTGAAAATCAGCCCTAAGGTGTTTTGTGTTTTGTCCCATTAAAAACGAATCCGTCACTACCAGGAAGAATAATAGAAGAACGTCAGTACAACACAGGAAGTAAACAATTTTGTTTTGTGTTAAACGAATGGTTTTTACATCTCATATAATGAAATATATCTAATCTTACCTATTTCTGTAAAGGCTGTACAATGTTGGAACTACGTAAAACGAAAACAGATCTAACCTGAATGCAAACGGAAGCAAACAAAGAATCAATTATTCATAAGTAAAAAACGAAGAATATAAAGCTTTTTAAAAATGAAGATAAAAACATGACCTGGGAAAGAATAAAATCCTGGCATCCCAGCCAGTGATCCGAAGCTGTACCGACTACGCCAAGCGACATGCTGGCATCGAACACTTCGGCAACGTTGTTTATTCTTCATAACCACTGGAGGTTGATTTAAGCCGTTCTTAGTTAAGCAAAACGCTAAGAGATGAAATCACGCCATTTCTATGATTCTTTACTGCAGAAATTGAGTCCTGATCAAAATAGCATCGGGAATTTATTGATATGCATGAATTTGTTTATTTCAATTAGTTATTAACGTCCTAAATTAGCTTGTGAGGACGGGTTTAACTTTATTTTTCCGAACCAGTGGGTTCAATAAACTTCAACCAGTATTTAAAAGATTTTATAAAAATAGACGGTAATAAAAGGTACCTGATGTAAAAGCTGACTAAAATACTTAATTATAAACGTCAACCAAGTCGGAAGCCTGGACAACATACTAACCAATTGGACAACTGGGGTTCTTTTTATATATATTTGCTTAGTTTGATTTTTATTAAACTGGGAAAGTGAAGGGTCAAGTTACACAAGACATTTTAACCCCGAATGACTTAATCCACGAAATTAGGCCGGCTTCTCATATAGGCGCTCACCGCATACTTTGCTTGAGACTTCCATGAGTAACCAATAGAAACTCGTGTTACACGTGGAACACGCCCTTAAACATGTGCTCGTATTGGCTACTCACCCAAATCGCAAGGAAAACAAGCAACGCACGCTTGCATGGAAAGCTAGCCTTAGTCTGCGAGTCATAGATAACATAATTATAGTTTGAAAATTCTTATTTTTCTCCCCTTTCCTTTAATGCCACCTGGTGTTAGTCCAGTTAGTATTATACTCAATATAACGACTAGACCCCATGGATGTAATACGGTAGACGGATTGACTGGCCCAATACAATTAAACTGGGTCAACTTGACGCCAGTTTTCTTTTAATTTTATCTGGTGAATTGAGATTTACTTGCGTCTTATTGGTTGGCCTATGCCTAGGCGTGTGGAAGCAACGAATGAAGGAAGATCTAGCAAAAGAAGAGAGGAGGAGATTGGGATATTTTAAATACAGTATTGTACGGAACGTGATGTTCAGTTATTTTTTTAATCAATTACACCTGGCAGGTACTCATGGCTTGTGCTGGCTTCAATTTCGGGTCGCTAGAAGTAGATCCGTCTCCCGTATTTAGATCCATGACGGGGCCCCAGTTACCCTTGAGGTTAACACTCTCACTTTCTGTGCCTGTCGTCACGGATTCAGGCCTCTCGACGAGGGGTCTATTGAACGCAGTGGTTCAAAAATCCCTTAATCAGAAACTGTAGGTCCCGTTCTTAGAGCCTCATGAGTTCGTTTAAGACGTAAATAATAATTCAATGAATCAACTAAATATAAAAGCGATAGGACTTCTTCCATATCCGCAGCAATGTGGCGCGTTACAAAAATTAATCTCAATTTAGCAATAAACATTAAATTTCTTTATAATTATTTCACAAATATTTTAATAGTGGATATCATCTTTAATTTTCTAAAGTCAGAACTATAATGGTCCTTCTTCTTCTTCTTTAAACATGCTACTATCGACTGTATTTTATTACGAGAGCATGATACTACAGATCAGTTAATTTGAAAAAAAAAAAAAACGATAAGGAAAAGAATGTGAAACAAGATCGAATTCTTGATTATTTCGAAATCTTCGATACCTTCTGAGAATTTCACGTGTGGAAGCTACGTTTTTCCCCATGAATTTTCCAACAGGGAAATCATTTGGTGAAAACTACATGAAGATTTTCCGCAAATCCTTTTTATTTTTTCCTCTTGATTCATTTCTGAAGTGAAATATTTATAGCCTTCATAGCTGAGAAGTAAATAACCACTAATTTCTCTACATGGAATCTCTTTCTCTGTTTAATTTTCTTAAATCGACCCTCCCTAGATCTAAGTAACCACATGTCAGACAGAGATGAGCCATACACCGTTGGATTCCTCATGGACTGAAAGAGTAAAGAAAAACACTAAGACTTTGACTCTAAACTTGGCAGGCTCTTTTCATTTCGTTAACTTTCTCCATTGTAAGAACACTGACGCTATGGTCTTTATTGAATGCAGTGACTTTGATTCGTACGTCTGTGAAAGATAGTGACTCTGAAACGGGCAGGTCCATTGCGTTTCGTTTAGTTTTCTCAATTTGTTGAAAGAATTCGTCTGTAACTCACATAGCTCTTAGAACATTTGATATTTATTACACGAACGCACTTTGATTGTATCTATAAAATCATTATTTGTCTGGTTTAACGATTATCATTTTCGTGATCGGCAGTTCCCAAAACGTATAAGATTGGCTGTTCATATCTCCGATACGAGTAAGTTTCCTAAATTTGTAAAAATATTTTTAAGCTGATATTTAATAATATTCACTCTTCACGAACTATAACATATTTTTTTCTATTTAAAATAAATCAACTTTGAAGTTGACTTCCTTGGTCGTCTATAGAATAGATTAATTTATAGACGCACTTTGTACACTCCAACTAAAAAAAAGGTCGATGAAGAAGGTTTTCAACTCGAAAAGTCGCGTAATTTGTAATCGCTGTATTAATTTTATACTCGACAAACATATTTAACCTTCATTTTACATCTATAATTAATTTTGACGCAGTGCTGCCAACTTTCCCGACTTAGAAACTATATTAGTCGGCAATTTTTATGAATCAGAGTGTACTAACATATTATTATTATAACTTTTTTCGATAAACTTTAACATAGGGACAAATGCAATCGTACCATGTAATAATGTTGAAGAAAATACAAATGTAATTGGAATCCCTCGAATCTCTGGATCTGATGTTATAGGTAAACTTAAGCCACTGTCAACACCAGGTCCAGATTCAATACCAAATTATATTGTTAAAGCATGTGACAGTGAATTAGCTCCGCATCTGGTTCAGATTTTTAATTTATCCTGATGTAATGGTTTATACCCTTCTATCTGGAAATATGCTTTTATGGTACCAATTCACAAAAATGGTAATCGCTCGGACCCAAATAACTATAGAACAATTACTCTACTTAATTCTTTCGCAAAAATATTTGAGACAATTATTTTTAAGCACCTAAATTTTAACCTAAAACAAGTTTTATATAAATCTCAACATAGTTTTATGAAAGGGGAATCTATTGTAACTAATCTTTGTCATAATACCGACTACATCAAATATAATGTAAATAAAGGCTCAAGTCGTTGTTGTTTATATAGATATTTCCAAGGCTTTTGATTCAGTCAACCATGCTCTGCTATTATCAAAATTATCAAATATGGGTCTCTTACCCTTGTACATTAAGTGGTTGGTTCAGCTTACTCGACTGTTGCCACTATAGAGAATGGTATACCTCAAGGCTCACCACTAGGCCCTTTGCTATTTTTCATATTTATAAACGACATCCCAAACTAGTATTATGTATTCAAATGTATTATTGTACGCAAATGATTTTAAATTATATAGGGTTGTAAATAATTTTAAAGATAATGACTTACTGCAGGAAGACCTTGACAATGTCACATGTTGAAGCAGATTTAATCTAATGGAAGTTAGTAGTAAGAAAACCAAAGTTATGACGTATACAAACAAAATTAATATTACGTAAGCAATTACACCATTTCAAACTCTCTTGTTCATAAAGTTGATAAGAGATCTATGATAAAAACCTAAGATTCGAAAAGCACATACATAACTCTGTACAGGGTGCTAGAAAACTTATAGGATTCATTTTTAGGCAATGGTATATTTTTAAGAAAGGTAGTTCCTATGTTCATAAATTGTTAGCTAGGCCAAAACTTGAATTTGCCTCTACTGGCTGGAATAGTATAATTAAAACCTTGTGCAACAATTTGGAGTCAGCTCAAAAATGTTTCGTAAGGATACTATATCTCAAGCTGGGTTTAGCATACTATGCACATACCTATGACCATTGGTTAAAATACTGGAATCTTGAAACCCTAAGTCAATGAAGGGATGAAAATGATGCACTGTTCTTAGCGAAAATACTATCAGATAAACACAATTGTGAATATGTATTAAAAAAACATTGCATTCAAAGTGCTCTTGTGCAGTACTGGAAGTTGTAATGTTATAACAACAGCCGACAAGGACCATATCATTTTAAACAGAATAACATCGCATTTTAACGACTTGAAATATGATTTTAATTCAAAATAGATATTAACGAAGTGAAAATCTGATTCTTACGTTGTTTTTAAATGTAAACATGACGCTGTACGATATTCCTTACTATCATGCATTTTAACCATCTAAGAACTAAATATCTACTATTTTAACAACGCAACATATTTTTAATCTATTATTTTTATTATTATTATTAACCGAATAAGTATTTGTGATGTAGACAGAAGAACGTATAATGTATGAAGAATCTACAAACAGTTTAACATTGAGAAGTTGTTCACTTGAATTCTAAAGCTGTTACAATTAGACGTCAAACTAAGGAATGTAATAAGAACAATGTATTAATTATTTAGCTATAGTAAATGAGAGCAAAATATCTTATATATCCTTCTTTTCTTCCTGCTGTTTACAATAAGAAGGACAAACAAAGGAAAGCCGTCTAATGGTCACGTTAGTACTATTTTTTTTTTAAATAAAATTATTCTTTATTTGAAGTCTGTCATTTGTTCTCATTTTATTTTTATTTTTTTCATTTTTCATGATCGTACAATGGAAGTGAATTGTTCTTTTTATTTTTAATTCAACAAACATTCCGTTGTCTAATACGTGACAATCATTTTTAATTCATCGTCACTTTCTCGTAAAGCGAAAGAAAGAGAAAAGCTTGTTAAACAAGACTGAACTCAATACTCAAAACGTTGACAGACAAATTCTTTGCAAAAGAAAGAAACCCTGCTTCTTCCTTTTTTTTTAAAAAAAAAAATAACAATTCTTAAGTTTACAATCATTGCTATTTTAATCCACTTTCATTCTGAAGGCATAGAAGAATCATTAAATCAGTGGAACTCAAGAGAGAGAGAGATTCCTTTTTCAATTCATTCGTTCTTCGTTTTAGTTGAAATTATAGGTTTCGATAACGGATTTCATAGTATTTATTCCCCGATGACAGAGTAAGGGCTGATTTTCATGAAAACTTGCGTTGCTTGAATTGGCTACTCACCCAAATCGCAAGCAAAGCAAGCAACGCAAGTTTTCATGAAAATCAGTTCCAAGCTTCTTGATTCAAACTTATGGAAGCTTGTCATGTCAAGCGTATAAGCTTGCGTCAAGCTTGTCATAGCAAGCCTGAAGCTTCAATCAAGCTTACATCTGACTTATTATGCAGTTGGCACCTGACAAGTTTGCCATAAAAAGAAACTTTTTACAACAAGCATGAAACAGACTTACTTACCATGATACTAGTGGCCAAATATCAACACAATTGTCTACGTTCAGATTGAATCAATTTTATATCAATTCAGTTTAATATAGTTAATTTCAAACTTGAATCAATCATAACTACACATGCGAAAATCAACTACTAATCAAGCTTGACATAAGCTTGTATGGTATGTGGTACTAACCTAGGGAGCTATTTGACTAATCTATGACTTTGTGACATAAATCTATCGAATTATTCGATTACTCTATGGCGTTATATTAATTTATGGTATTGTTATAATAGGCCTAATCAATTTGTACCATTAATATATGAAAATATTCGATCGATCTACTAAATTGTTCGATAAATATTATCTATCTATGGAGTTTTTCTGGAAGAAGGGTCTATTCGAATACTCTATGGTATTAATTGGTTGACCAATGAAATTATTAGATTAATTTATGGGATTATTCCACTAGTGTATGAACCTATTCTATTAATTGATGCACTTCTTACTATATTAATTTATTATATAAATTAATATATGCCTCTACTATACATCATATACTTCTATTTCCATTTTTTCTTGTTTCCTAATTTTCCGTCACTGTAGAATGACGAGAGATATCATCAGCGAACAAAAACTGAAAAAAAAAAGGAACAACAACATGACAATTGTTGCGGTTACTTATGACATCACGAGGTAAAAATAAGTACGACAAAAATAATGATTCAGACAAAACAGAATAAAATGGAATTTCAAAATCTAGAACGGAAGCCGGTGACACAAAGTTTCTTTTCTGTTGTATTTCTTCGTGCTTTTATGAAGTTAAAAAGAGGATGTCTGAGTCATGGAGTGAAATTTTTCTGATAACATGCTTCGACAGCCACTTTGGTATGCCTGAACAGAAATGGCATGTTACGATTTGCATCACGCTGCATGTATTAGATATGCTGGTGCATTTTTATTATATATATTATCTATCTCAATTTCAATTCAGTTACTTTGTTACAGAAACTTGAAAAAGAAAAGAAACCAGACAATTTTTACAGAAAGTTTTGAAAATGCTTTACGTAACTACTCATGCCTACTTATCTATGCACGAACGATTCGAAGTTAAAGCTTTATAAGTATGTGCAATGGGAAGTACCTCTGCCACGCCCTTAACATCTAGTGACAGAATTAAAAGGCAGAGCCACCGTCACGTTAACTGACTTGCGTCTAAACACAGAAAGTCCTTTTTCGAAAGCTTGAAAAAACACGAGTTAATCGAGTGTGCAATAAAAAAAACACCGTACTTGACTTGCCTAACCTCCACGTGCCCTTGGTCACTAATTTTATTAAATTTCCTAATGCGTATAAATAAACAAAACTACACCAAAATTCGATCACGGGTTCTTTGCATTAGCTTTCTGACATGCTAGCAATACGCTAAATTGGCACCTGGAAGCACCTGCTTGGAAGTAATATTTACTTTTTAAAGAGTAATGCGCCTGTGCGAGAGAATTGCGACATCTTAATAGGACATTCTATGTTTACACACTACTCATTAATAGAACTAACAGGTTGTCTCACATGTGACGTCATTAAAGTCTCCACGGATGTTTGAATCAGAGGATAAGCCATCATTTTAAAAAAAAAAATCTGAATCCGAACGTTCAAACGTCGGTCCGCCATCTTGGTGTGACCTTACAGAATTTAGAAGAGTAGTAAAGACTAGCTAATCCCTGAAAGTAAGCATCCAACGTGTTAATCTGTGGGGTTGAAAACTCATATATAACTGAAGATTCAAGGGCTGATTTTCATGAAAGATTGCGTTGCGTGCTATTTTGGTTAATAGCCAATTGAAATATGTGTTACACTTACCTTACAATAAAACACGTGTTTCAATTGGCTACTCACCATAATCGCAAGCTTTCATGAAAATCAGTCCTAAGGCATAAATCACAAGCGGGTCGCACAGCGATAACAAGCGTAAAAACTGAGCTAGAACTGAAAATTTAGTCCATATTTAATTAGACTGCAAATGGATCATCGAGGTTAAATATTTGCTATGGCTTCTATCTTTCTCGGTACTAGTCACTCACTCCAGTATCGTTACATAGAGCTCGATGGTACCACCACAGTAATTCAAACAAAAACAAAAAACATATGCAGTGTTTCAAAACAGAAGACAAAAAATATAAATATTCGCACGCGCATGGAAGGAAAAGTGGCGGTGTTCTGAAAGGAGGTTATTCACAGTATCAGTGAGGAAACAAAACAAACAAACAAAACAAAATAAAACAAAAAAAGCTTAAGAGTTCCAAGTAGTGTGGTTGAGAAATCTTCAAAATAAACAAACAAAATATGTCTGATGTTGTCAAAATAAAATATATTTGGTTTTAAATATTATTTAAATTTTAAATCACAATACGAAATATTATTAGCAAGAGTGGGAAAATTAATTTGCACAATCAAGCGGACACTAATTGCTAATACAATTATCATTTCTTTCGCCAATATTCTTGTCAAACTAGAGGGACGTCAATTGTCCATATTTTTCCCTTTTCCACCGCCTGATTATAAGGAACGACAGATTTTTTTTTTAATTTATAGAAAATAGTAGCTAAGTCTGTCATTCAGACATTATTATATTACATCACACAAAGTGGTAATATACAGTGCGTCTCTGAAATAGTGGTCTAAACTTCGGGAGGTGACTATTCACATCAAAATAAGAAAAACGCTCCTTTGAAGAAATATGCCTAGTTACGGAGTTACATGCGCTCAAAGTGAAGGCGGCATCGTTATAAATGGCGTCACATCTAGACACTTAATGATGTAAGCGGTGTCGGCTTAGCAAATTACATTCGAAGTAGTTCCCAGTGTAGCTATTTAAGCTATGTTTGTGGTTGATGAATACAGCTTAGAAGTGATTTCTATGCCTGCCCTATTACACCTATTTTAATTCCTTGATAACAAAATTATTAAGTTGCGAAGCCTGTTTCTGCAGCAGTCTTTCAATCATAAACATGCTAGTATTTCGACTTTGATTTTGGTTATGTCATTCTTCGTCGAGATATGACGTCATTTGTGACGATGCCACCGTACACTTTGACCTTATGTAGCTCGAAAACAGCGCCTAATTTGGAATTCCTTGAAAGAATTTTTTTTCTCGTGTTGATGTAAATTATAACTTCCCGAAGTTTTGCATCATTATTTCATGGACACCCTGTATATTGCGACTTTAATGTAGGTGAAATGTAATTGCTTTGTGACTGAACATCACTGTCAAAAGCCACTCAAAAATCAAGGGAGAACACGGAGGTATTTTTACACTGATCAGCCTTAGTGAAGTATTTGGTAATATTCTAATCATAAATAATAACCATAAAAAATAGGGTTGCATAATTGTTCGATATATCGATCGATCTATATTTTACAATATTATTTTATCGATAATGAAAATAATCGAAAAATGATATATCGAATATTAATATCGATCGATAGTCCCTTCTATATTCAAATTATTTTTCTGCGTCCCTAACGATTTCCGATATCAATATTATTTGATAATCATTGACAGTTCTGTATGAGAGACATTTGATTTCTAACAATTTTTCGATATGAGATATGTAATGTTCGATACTTTGCATATCAATCGCTTTTCGATTCGTTATCGATATAAAATATTCGGAAATCTCACAGTTCTATATAAGAAAAGAAAAACTTTTTATCTTCAACGTAAAATATTCCTGAGATCCTACATAGACAAATCGCCTCTGCTGTATTTCACTTTCGTGGAAGTGAAAACAATAGTATTTTTTGACCAGCTTCCTTCTGCAGTTGACCAAAATATATCAACAGCTGTTTGTTTGTTGTTCCGAGTAGTTTAAGAAACAGGATCTCCTCTTTAAAACAGAACCGGACTAGGCGGCAACACCCACAAGCCAAAAAAAAAGAAAAAAAAGAAACAAATAAGAAAGTCGATTGCCTCCACGAAAGCTTACTGATTGTGTCCTCTTACAGGTGCGAATATCACTTCACAACCATACAGCTGTAAAGTGGAAGGCCACTTCCGTTCTAATTAACAATACGTGATGGACTTCTGCATCACCATCTGTCGCTTGGATTAGTTCACCTTCAAATGTCACTTGTTATGTGCAATCACTGTAAGAACTTTATTTATTTATATTAGTACATGAGCAATGTCACCGGAAGATTCTAATATGTGTTACATTGCGGATACAGGCCTTGTCATATATTTTTTTCCTTCTTATTTCTTTTAAAAGAAATAATTTGAAAGTTGAACCAGAATGCGTGACGTATTAATAGCCCTTCGGCAAGAATCGAGTTGTACAGCATCGAGTAAGCTCCCTTGGATAAGCTGTTACAGCCGTTGGAAATATGAAGAATGAGGAATCGGCAAATGGTTCACATTCCTGATCAGTAAATGAGTAATCAGGATCTTCTCCTGACCCAGTTCCGCTAGTCTTGTGATTACGACGATCGTGAACTTGTGAACGGTACTTGCAAGGGCAAGTACGTTCGAGCTCTGTTGCTATCCATCTGAGTGAGATTTTTTCATATTTCTTTTCAGTTTCACTAGACGAAAGTCGGGGTTGAACCTATATTAAGTACCTGGCTGCTATCTTACTCATCTGTGCTCCCTGAATAATGTTCGTCAAGGGACGTCATTCATGAGATGCATGACAGGGTTACGTCACAGTTGTCTGTTTAGTCCATAGGAAATAAATGAAATTACTCGTCATGAATACTTCTTCAAATGCAATTAATAACGAGCAGGCTAGCCGCTATTCATTAAATTTTCAATGACATCAGCCAGTCCAGTATCACTATTAGATAGAGGTCATTGGAGATTTAATTCTTGTTCTTGTATTCACTATCGCGGAGTCGGCTAAACAGTCCCAAACTCCCATCCATAGCGATTTCGGTTAGAGATGTAAGTTCATTTTATAGATACTTTCAACAGTGGTGCCAGAGCAGAATATAAGTTTCTTCCTCTTTCCTCTCAAATCTTACTGATAAGAATCCAAAATTGTTCGTGTATAGAAAGTACTAGAGGAGGACAGTTTGATTTGATGCAGATATCTGATTGCATTTTCCATGGGTAATTAATGAGCCTTTCTTTATTGTTCCAACTTAAAAATGTTACTTGTGCCAGAATGAAAAGTTATCCATTTCCGGTCTTTCTTCTTTCCTTCTTGTTCTATTCAGGTTACTGTGTTTATTGTGCATCACACGTGCTGAACTTTCGAGTACATAACTGCACTGCACGATGACACATGAGAACTGTCCCTAACTTTCGCCTGTATTTCGCATTTGAAATGTACTAGCGAAAAGTAATCATTTATTTCGACTAGAAGGTTACATTTTAAGAAGCACGGGCAATAGAACAAACTGTTTATTTATTTATAAACTTATTATTGTTATTTTGATAAGAACTAGAATTTTCGAACAAATTAATTTTGTTATGCAATAAAATACAACGTGGTTGGCCTTTTTACATTCTTTTCTTTAGTTCACAATGGTTCGTGGTGTCCTCAAATCCGGCAACGTTAATTTAACTCATTTCCCGACGTCATACAATGATGACATTTTTGCACAACGACGTAAGTTGGCTCACAATAGAATATCCCAATGTTACTGTCATATATTTCTATCCTGTATTTTAAAGTTATATATATATTTTTTTTAAATATGGACTTCTTTATCCTAAAATAAATACTAACCTGCAACGATGTAATGTTTTGACTGGTTGCAGAATATCTCAGGATTTGGGTCACAAAATATTAGCTTCAGAGAAAGTTTCCAAACACCGAAATAACTCGAAAAAATAACAAAAAAAAAAAAAGATTTCCTACTTCTCTTAAACAGTTCGTACTAAAAAATAATAAAATAATTTTGATTAAGCATGACTAAAAAGAAAAGCATGGGGCGAACCAATTCAAGAATTTATAAAGTGACTATATGAGAGCGCGCCTCATGCTTTTCTTTTTAGTCATGCATAATCAAAATTATTTTAGTATTTTTTAGTACGAACTGTTTAAGAAAAGTATGTCTTTAAAAAGTTTTTAAAAGTATTTTTTATATATATTTCGTCGAGTTTCAAAGATGGAAATCCGGTGAGATCACTATAACCTGTCTCGCAATTGTTCAGAACTAGTCACAAATACTTCAGTTTTCAAATTTAAACATTTCTGTATCGGTAATTATGTTGCTTTGTAGATAGCGTATAATCAGTAACGCTTGCTTGTTCGTATATTATGACCATCGATCTCTACATAACGATATTGGAGTGATCGACCAGTGTCGAAAAATAGGCGCTATTTAGCATCGATTATCCACTTATAGGCTAATCCAATATGACCAAATTTTCAGTTCGCAGTTTATTACGCTTGTTATCGCTACGCGGCCTGCTTTTTTTTTTAATTTATGTCGTAATTCTTAAGTTCTCCACATACAGGATTGTGTATACAATACTACATGCTGTAATAACATTTACTTGCATGGTAAGAATTAAGACGTAAATGAAAAACAACCCGCACAGCGATAACAAGCGTTAAAAACTAAGATAGAACTGAAAATTTGGTCCATATTGGTTTAGACTGGAAGTGGACGATCAATATTAACTGTCTCACTCGCTCCCTGGCATCATATATTCATTAACTTTTTAATGGCATTGATCAGTCCAGTGCCGCTTTAGGGTAGAGGTCAATGACGGCAACTGACTCCCTAACTTTCTTAACGAGTGAATGAAATTTTGATAGTAAAATTAAGTTTTGACTTTGAACGTATTTATGGCCATTGAGCATAAGCATGTATGGTTCAGTGCGGGATAGGGTAAGGAAAAGAGTTAGGGCCTAATTTAAAGATACCATCCCGGCAATTGTCTAGTGTAACTGAAGAAAAAAACCTAGAAAGTTGGTAGAACATTAGCTGAGCAATCACAATGTGCTGGGGACGATCCTAGTGGCCGACAATCGACTCAAGTTTGCTTTTTCAGTCATACCAGGTAAATACCGGGATGGCTCCTACTTACTAGGCATTGGCCGACTATCTTCCTATCCCGACCTGAGCCTGAGAGGTCATAAATATTTTTTAATCGTAAAATGGTTGGAAATTTAATATATTTCATATCGAAAAATCATTGCAAATCGAAAATTGTTCGTACGGAATAACCATTTGAAAACGAATACCTTTCATATCGAAAATTCATTGAAACTGTATAGCGATCGAATAGGAAAATAATTCCATATAGATAAATAGATTTTCGAGTTTTATCAATATTTCAATCTTCAAAAATACCCATCAATCGATGTTTCGTAAAATCGCAAACCCTAGTAATAGAACTCAATTCTGAAGTCAGTTTCCATGTACCCGCTTTCATTAAGTGTTTACCCTATGTTAGAGATAGACCGACAAACTATAATTGAACAGGGAACAAATTTTCTGGAGGGTCATCTAATAAAAAAAATGCATTGTTGCTACTATAAACCATGTAATGTTAGTGTTTAAATATTACGTACACACGCAAATAAAGGAACAAAAGCGCTGAAGAATGTGCAACCAATATATCTGACTGCAACAGCTTTCACCCCCATGCACGAAAGGCAATCATGCAGCTGAAATTGTATTTTAAAAAAAGCGACGCCTTGTGGTATCGTTTTCACTTTCTGCAAAGGACTCTCATTCATTACTTAAACAATACAAGCATCTTTTTTTTTTCTTTTAAAAAAGCACCAGAAAGCAAAAAAAAAAAATCGTTCATTATCCTTTACAACTCCCGTCAATATGAAGTGAAAGTGCAGTTACAGACACACAAACACACACACACACACACACACATATATATATATATATACACGTAAGCATTATTACATATACTCTTCGTACATATCTTTGTTAATGAGAAAGGTTCGTGTACAAGTTCATTAATACATCACGATAAGAAAGACGATTTAACCAATAAACAATGATGTTTCAAAGTGCTCATTAATTCAATGAAACTTCAGAGGCCTGAAGATTAGAAATCGAAGTGGTAACATGTTACGCAAGCAAGGCTAATCTAGATTATTATTATATTATTGCTATTATTATTACCGCATTTTCTACTAGCAGGTCACAAATTTCGTGACGTTTGATGCGAACGATGTTTTTTTTTAATGTTCCAACAAATGAAGATTTTCTCTGTGTGTGTGGAAACGAAAAAAATGTCGAGGTCAAAAATATTATTATTATATTGTTGTTCTTACTATATTGTCCTTTCACAAGATCTCATATTTAGTTTGAAAGGAAAAGAAAAATAAATAATTTGAAAGGGAAATAACTGATTTATTGAATATCAGTGAATTGGAAATAGTTCTGCAGTAATAATAAAAATAAAAATAGAAATTAAAAATGTATTAACTGAACTGTCATAAGAACATTTTTATTTATTTATGGTTTAAAAAAATTGCATTACAGTATCAGCTCTCTCCTATACACGTAATTCAGTCGGAGAGTGAAGCATTTGGGATTGTCTAAATGTATTTTTGTTGATTTTATATCATTCTTTCTTCCAGTTGTGTTTGTGATTGACCATGGCCGTAAATAGATAACGGATCTTCCGCTAGCTACACGAAATTGACGCCAGCACATGCGCACACATCTAGAGTACCTGGCAGTTGTAATCGATTAAAATAACATATTCAAATCTTGCTTGGATTTTTTCCTAAGCATAGAGAAGTTAAATTCCACACGCAAATTCATCCCAATCATCCAGGCAAGATTAATCGAGAACTGGCGTCAAGTTAACCCAGCTTAATTGTATTGAACCAGTTAATTCGTTATCTAATTACATCCATGGTGATTGACAAGTATAATATTGTATTATTATTTTTATTTCAAACGATTTGAGCTCTAGTGTTTCTTCTTGATAACACTATTTTAACAACACCATTTTCCTTTACAATTTTGAGTACTTTATTATTTTTTCTCCTGTCAATGTCATCATTTGCGTCCTTCTTTCTAACAACCGTAGTAGGGCTGGTTTTCTTGCAAGCTTGCGTTGCTTCTGATTTATTTAGGTGAATAGCCAATCGAAACACGTGCTACACGTAGAACACGTCAATTGGCTACTTACCCACGCAAACCAAAGCAACGCACGCTTACAAGAAAAGCAGCCCTTACAATCCCATTTGCTTTTTCTGACATGTCACTTCTTTTTCGGGTAGATTGCCTACGGATTTTCCTTTCATGCTGTTTGGTTTTAACTTTTTAACTGAAAAAAAATCTGTCAAATTAATTTCTTCTCTTTGAACAATTTCTTCTTCCAATTAACTCTATATCGTGTTTACTTTCTTAAATACTTTTCGTACATATTTTCTTCACAATACGACCTTATAAACTCATCGCACTTCTTGAAGATACGTACCTAAACTTCAAGAGGCGATTATTTACATCAATACAAGAAAACAATAGTTCATTTGGAGAAATTCAAAATTAGGGCTGATTTTCATGAAAGCTTGCGTTGCTTGTGATTTGAGTGAGTAGCCAGTTGAAACACATGTTTTACTGTAAGGTAAGTATAACATGTGTTTCAATTTGCTATTCACCCAATCGCAAGCAACGCAAACTTTCAAGGAAAGCATCAATTATGCATATTTTGGGAGTTAGAAGAACTCAAAAGTTACGACTGCATCGTTACAAATGACGTCATATCTCGACATATGTAAGCGGTGTCGGTTCAGCAAAGCGGTGTAATGGTAGTATCCGATGCATCCTTATGAGCAATGTTTGTGATGCAAACTGAAGAATTTACTGTACCTTGTACTTCACTTGGTTCAAGCAAAACGTTATCAGTCATTATCAACAACAGCAGAATTTTGGCGAAAGAGACAGATCCTTCAGGTTTTGTTATACCTTCTCTATCCATCCGGATCTTGTGCTTTCTTCTTTGTCTTTTCAAAAAGATCCGTTTCTTCCTCTTTAACCTTCAACCATTACCTTCAATTACCTCCCTCAGTATGCAATCCTTTACGCAATGTCCTAACCAATTTCTTTCAATCTCCCTCGTTGACTGAATCGTTATTATTATCTCTGTCTACTTCTCTTCATCACTTCCTTATTACGTATCTTCATTGCATCCAACCCATCTTTTCCATTCTTCTCCATGTCCACATATCGAATCTATCCAATTTTGTTTCATCATTCTTTTGACTTAGCGTCTAAGGGAAGCTCATGGAAACAAGGCGTCGCCCACTCTCGCGCAGGCGCAGAGCTCCTTGAACTATATATAACACTGACAAGCATTTGTTCCAAAATTACTAGAGCTTGGTCTGGTGGTTAACGTATCGGAAATCTGATCTAGAGGTCCCGGGATCAAATCCTGGTATAGGTACTTTTAGACATTTTTTAAAAGAAAAATAACTTTTTTTTCTTAAGGGTACGTGGAGGTTGGGTAAGTCAGGTACGGTGTTTTTTATTGCACACGCGACTTGCACAGAGACATTGTTTTCATGTGGGCTCTCCTTAGACACGAGTTTCTTTCGTGCCACCAAAAAAAAATCAATCTTCTACTCACCTGTTTTCTTATCAGTTTATAGAAAAGATTCTTTTTCTTCTTCTTCTTCTTCGTGAATGCATCGTTCGCCATCGCTATTATGGCCAGCACTTCCTTGAAATCGTTTGAACTTTTTGTCTTCAAATTTGGGTGTAGGCTCTGGTCCTATTTTGTTAATAATATCTCGGCTATTATTATTATCGAAACAATTAATTTGATTATTGTATGTGTCACTTCCGCGCCAAGTTTGTTTAACCATGAATCAAAAACAAAACATTAAATAAAGGAACTCGAACAACAGAAGGAACTAAGTATGGAAAGTCCTACATTACCAAGCAATTAATTTATTGCATATGAGTTATTGATCCTTCCCATATATGGGTATCAGTACGCACACTTGCACAGAACGAATAATAAAAAAAAGGTAGGTACCTACTTTTAAATTTAAATAAAAAATGTATATAATTAACTTTCCCTGTTAGTACGGATACTTATACGACTTTAGTCAATAACTTGTTTTCCTTGAAAAATGATTTATGTTCTACCATTGTGTGCATTGTTAAACATTTGTTATCATAATTGCACACTTTTTAAACATTATAATTTTTACTGTCCCTGTGGATATTTAGATCTAATTAGCTTTTGTATTTTGTACTTCTCCTCAGGCAGATTCCCAATCGTAAACTTGAATAGTTTCAAAGTATTTTAAAAGAAAGAATGAATACTACACTTTTTTTTACCTGTTAAAGGTATCTGTTGTACACTGAGATCCGTAGAAGTTGGTCACTGTGTTTCCTTTTTCTAATTCCGAATATTTTTGAACAAACTGGAAACACTGAAATCGTGAGAATGTTGATCGTACGAAATATCAATTTTCAATCTGCATCAAATATTGTGTCAGGGTTGTCAGTTCTGTACATTTTTTTTTTGGAATTCGAAAATATTTTCCACATCGGCCAATTTCTTTGAGTCTTAGTGTACATCAGCCAACTTTTTTTTATCACTTCCTTTACACTATTTTCACTTCCGGTCACTACGTGTACACTATATACGTTCTTTAGAAACAAATGAATGAGTTAAAATGTATATAAGATTTTTATGTGTTTTAAAAAGTGTTTTTAGAAAATAATTGAGTAAAATTTAAGAAGCGTTTATAACTCTCCTCCAAAAGACAATGCTAAACTACCAACACTTCATGTACACGTTGCTTACAGTAGTTGAATTCAAGACGAAAAGCATTTCCGAAAAGATGTGTCGTAAGAAGTATAAAATAGTGTGTTTTTATTATCAGAGTTTCGAGCAACCCAAAATCGTATTTTCAACAAGAAACAATGTATAAAAAAAAATAACATGGAAACCGCAAAACGTTTAAAATTGATATGTTTATTTGTATACTGATGCCAAATCTTGTTCTTGTAAATGTAGTTGTCTTTCATCTGTTTGCCATCATTGTTGTCAACAATACATTTTCTATTAACAATGAACAGCTGGTGAAACGGAATTGATAAAGTTGTCTAATTCTAGATTTTGTCTCACTCGTGTCTATATGTGTCGGTTTGTGTGTTAGTAGGAATTGTTGGTCGTAAGATAAAGGTAAGCATTGTTGTCAATAATACATTGAGCTTAACAATGAATTATAACTAATATCAAAAATTTAGAAAAATCGTTCCCTGAATTTTGATTTAGTTCCAAATCTTACGTTTGTTAATGTATTTAGTCATTATTTATAACCGATTATTGTTGACAATAATGACTTGATTTTAACAATGGTTAATGACGAAATCGAAAAAAATCTAGCATGATAAAGCACTTTGTACATATTCTTTTCTAATTTGAAATTTGAGAAAGTATGCTCATTGTTGCTCTATAATCATGAAAAAATTTTAAGTTTCCATTTTTAAAAAAATAGAAAGGTGATTTTATTTGCCATCTAACGTTTAGGGTTCGAACTAAGCCTTCCCCCTTGATTAACCTTAAGGGTAAAGAATTTTAAAATTCATCGGCACTTTAGGATCCAATTAGATACATTTACACATCTGTCTGAAGAATTTTTTTAAAAATGTTTACAATAAGAGGACAAACACTATCCAGCAGATGAAATCGTGTGTGGTTTATGATATTAAAGTATCATATTTATACGACAGAAATGTTAACTATTCACATTCTTGTGTATATATACAACAAATGTAATACTAATATCTTACCATTCTTAAAAGATTCTTTTCTGAATGGGAAGAGAAAAAATAGTGAAAATGTGGCAACGTTAAACTGCAAGTATTTTCATTTTCCCCTTAAAACCCACGTTCCATGTTATTTAGAGCGAATCTGTAACATTTACTCCAGATGCAAGCTCAAAAGCAAAAGAGAAGATGGAATGAACGGATTTTTTTTTAAAAAAAATAATAATTTCACTAAAAATGTCTAGTGTAGAATTTCCAAACTATGGCACGTGAGACTCCAGAAGAAAGTGAAAAGAATAATGCAAACGAAGAGAAATTAATATGTTTATTTCTGGCTTAATATGGTAGTAAATATGATTTTGCCAACGACTGGTTCGCTGAAGCAGTTCTTCGAATACAAAATATTATTTGAAAACTATTTCTGACCTGGAACCATTATAAAATCTCGCTTGGGTTGCGATCGATACCTGACGTCCAGGAATGCACTCTGGTACTCAATTTGATAGGAGGTTGAGTGTATCTCAGAGCGCCAGGCATGAGAGCAGTGAAGAAAAGTCTCCAGTGTCCTGGTCAGGATTTGAACCCGGATCGCCTGATTCATAGTCAGATTTGCTGCCGCTTAACTGTCCCTAAAATGTCACCTCAGGACTGGTCATTAGACTTCTCTCGACTAGTGCGGATTGAGGTGTCCTCCGGGTTTAATTTCTCTTCTGCCTGTGAAGCGATTTTATAGATGGAACATTACGTTTGTTCATTACGTAAGCTCTATTTCTTGTGTAATACTGATCCATCTTCCGGGTCTGCGTCGTGTAAAGTTAAGTTGTTCTTCCTAGGTCCAATTTCCTCCATGTTCACGTTTCTTCTCTTGGGAATTACAGTATTTGCTACTTCTTGTTTTCTTCGATTCTCTGATCACTGCTTTTAGAATTCCAATAAAAAAATCTGTTAATTTAAAATACAAAAATTGCTTTCGATCTCCAGCACTTCAATGACTCTTCAATACTGACAACCAATCTATACCAAGGCCACCTAGATAATAAGGCCTAACTGCTAAATATGACGTCACCAGCAAGAGGCCATGCAGAGTACCATAGGATAAGGTTAAGTTATTTGTTCGCGCATTTTCTGCATAGTTGATACTTTAACTTGGCCTCGCGGAAGTGACGTATTGGACACGGATTGATACACTTTTAAAACCTTCGGTAGCCTCGACGATACACAATTGAAATTTAGAAGTAATTCGGATTAATAGAACAAAAATAAATGTTTAATTATTTCTTCATGGTAAAATTATTCAAAATAAAAGCCTTAAGTATTTTTCTTTATATTTTACTTGATCTCAGGAGCAAAATTGTTTTATTTGTGCTTATAAAAATACTCAGTGAACACATGCAATTCACTCTCTGTCAGTTTATCTGTTTCGTCACATCTGTCTGATCTACACTGTCTCCACTTTCATGAAATGACAAAGAAAAACGGCCGTCATTCTCTGCTTCTGTAACTTTAAATGCGTCTACACTTTCCGATTGTTCAGTTCTGAAAGGCTCCTCTTTGAAACAGTTGCAACATTCTCGGGGTTGCATTTTTATGGCAGTCATATAAAAATGTCTTCTTCATGAAATTGCAATATACTTTCAAGAAAATATGTTCACGTCATAATTTTTCGTTTCTTTTTTTTTTAATACATTGTTCAGAACAAAAAAAAAGTTCTTTTCCGTGGCCACCGGTGCTACTGATAGTGTGTAAACGATTCCCTCCTCCCCTCACTTCGTTAATTTTTTTCTCTCTCGTCAAGACTCGTGTGAAATGTGTCACACTTGCTGACGTCACACAAATGCTCAAGGCGACATCTACACGAAAGTGTCTGTCTCAAAGTAACAGCTGTTTGTATGTCGTGACGTGCTGTCGCATACTTTTAAGGCTTTCTGGAATATAATAATTCCTTAACTTTTTTATTTCTTTTTTAACATTTTATTATGAAGGATAACATATGATTATGCGTGCATATAACCCGGAAAAAAAGCAAGAAATAATTTACATATTTATTTACGTACATGTTTTAATATTTTACATACAGAATACAGGAAATGGATTCTTTCTTTTTTGACAGACTGAAAATTATAGAAATTAGGAAGAATCGAGTGTTGTAATTGTTGAATAACTTAACAGTATTGTGTAGATATTATGATTATTAAGAACCAATCAAATTCGACCTTTATCACATTCTTTTTCATTTTAAGATTATCTGACCTTATTTTTCTTGCAAATTACATTTTAAATATAATTAATGTTCCATTCTTTATGTTCTAATATTTGTTTCGTATCAACACGTACTTTATTTTGTGGCCTAATAGATTGCATGTATTTCCGGAGTTTTAGTGTTAATAAGCTTTTACATACAGTATTGGAAATTTTAGTAATGGAACAGAAAATAAATTGAAATGAAATTTGTGTGAAAACAATGTTTAAAACATTGACCCCCCCCCCATAAGTTTGCCTCTCCCTACTGCAAGAAACTTTGTCTTAGGGCCTTTCTATACTGTTATTTTTTTGCTAGTTGACTGGAAAAAGTCAGGAATCTTTAAAAAAAAAGTCAGAAACACTTTTTCAGTTTCCAAAAATATTCAAGCAAAGAATACTTAGAGAAACGTTTTCTATTATGATGCAGTTCTGACTTTCGTTAAGACATGTTCCATTTCTGACTTTGTTAGAAACTTTCCTGACTTTTTGCAGCTAAATGGTGAAAAATTTTAACAGTGAAATGAAAACTCAATAATTTCTTGCTACACGTAAAAACCACATACTAATATTTACAACTAGAATAGTACACAGCTCTCAAATAACAGTGTTGACAGACTTCTAAACGGAGATTATCTCCAGACTGTGCGTGAAAATTTCCTCCTTCTTACCAACTCTTGAGAAAGTTTTAAAGTCGAACTTCGAGAATTCTCATGTTAGCTGGGTTTGCCATTAACTCATTTTTAATCTGTTTATATGTCGCTTATAAACTCTGCAACGCGGGGTCTCACAGTATTGTAGGTACGCCCCTGCCTCCACGAAACATCAGAACGTAGAACAAATATTGCATTACTGTGTATCAGAAATAGACAGTAGTGTATGGGATGGCATAATATTATAATTAAGAGAAACTGCACCTTAAAAGAATATGTAAGAGTTAGGCAGTCATAGTGTCAGCTGTAAAAGTCAGGTGTTTCTAAATAAAAGCAAACTTTGTACTCGGTGGTAACCATTGAGCTGTACGTAACGATACTGGAGTGATCAGCTGTTGTCTAAAGATACCAGAGTAAACATTTAACCTCGATCGTCACATTTCTAATCTAAACCAATATGAACCAAATTTTCAGTTCTAACTCAGCTTTTTTAAAACTTGTTATTGTTGTGTGGCCCGTTTTCCCACTTCTTGAGTTATACACGTAGGGGACCGTGCATATAATAGTACAAGCTGTGAGCAATATTTACGCTTTTCTTCTGCAAGAATTAGGACATAAGTAAAAAACGAGCCGCAGCGATAGCAAGTGTAAAAACTAAACATTTGGTCCTTATTGGTTTACAATTGAAGAAGACGATTAACTGTTCCCTCCGCTTTCTGACACTATATATTCATTCAATTTCTAATGGTATTGATCATTCCAGTATCGCTTTTAGATAGAGTTCAATGGCGATGTTAATAGTTGGAGATATCATAATGGATTTATTTATTTTCGCGATCTGAATCACAATATTTTAAGTCTTTTCATTTGCGAACGTATGAGCATTACGTATCATATGAGGTCATCATGGTTTTTAAAGCTGGAATTATCACCTCGGTTGAAAAAAAATATATATCTTTAGTGCCATTGTAAAAAGTAAGAATGTTTGAACTAGCTTTTTTCATACTTACGTGTTGCGAGAATGATTATTATGGATATATTTTCAGCAAGTGATTGACGCTCGTCTTTCTGGATTCTTTCTTTAGCAGTACATTTAATTTTTCTGCACAAGTTCGCTTTGTGAATAGTCACAGTCACATAAGATGACCAACGTACGTGAGGCGTTCAATATATAAGTTTCCCTGGGCTGTAAGAGTTTTATTTCGTAACATGCTCATGGATACTACATATTTCTGGATAACTGCATCCTTCACCATTTCTCTATATAACCACCAACAGCGTTCGGTCATTTGTCGCAACGCTGCACCGAAACCCTGTGCGAAAAAATCCAGACTGAGCCCTTTGAACACTCCCTTGTCATAATGCTCATGTTGGAGGCTCTCCCGTCGTTCTGTTATCGCATTAGACCATCAAGGCTACAGCCGATTCGCGTTTGACGATGTTTCCCAAGTAAGTTGACGAGGAACTCAACGTGCACATTCTTTGCGATATCCCAAGTTCTCACTGACGATTGTGTGAACTGTTGCAATGGGAATTTTCCTTTTTAGCCACGTCTTCAATCTTGACTCTTCAGATCAGTTAATCCACCTTCGCGATGCTTTCCTCACTAGTGACACCATAGACCTCATAATAGATAGACTTAGCACGCTTCCCCATTTCTGGCTGCGCTAAAACTAATGGGTTTTTGTTCAGAGCACGTGATTTTGCATTCATCTGCTAGGTAGCTCTAGCATAGACATCATATTCTATTATGCGGTCAATGCCAGAGCTTGCAAGCGGATGAATGCAAAATCACGTGCTCTGAACAAAATTCCATTCGTTTTAGCGCAGACAGAAATGGGGAAGCGTGTTATCTGTTATGAGGTCTATGATAATACTACTCACTTAACAAATTTTGTAGCGTAGGGAAACTGAATGATCTATGTAAAACAGGAGCTCGGTATCCTTATGGGTTAGTTGACCCAACGCACGTTAGTGTATGGTGAGTTGTCAGCCCGTCAGGCGTATCGGAGTTTCATCAGGCTTAGCCCAGCTAATAGTGCTTGTTGAATGGTCAATATTCGATGAAAGAGTTTTGAGCGCGATGTCGTGAAAGATTAGGTGTTATGATGTTGACAAGTTTTTAGTTTGAAATATTTGAAATAACGTCAATTTTTTGTTACTGGCAACACCCTTGGGAATCTCCAGATATGAAATTTAGCGAGAAAAATATACAATAATAATTTTCAAGGTTAAGCTGGTTTAGGTTTTAGGCATATTTGTTACACGTATCCAGGATGGTAGGCAACACTTTGAACCGTAAAAGCAGGTTGGTTGCGTATCTATCAGGCGTTCATGGCGATATTCTTATTCTTTTCAAAGTGTTTTGAGCAATACCCATTTTACATTTAAATTCAAACTTTTTGATTTCAGAATCGAAGTTAGCTTTCTTCAAAAACTTCCAGATATAATAATTTTACGAAAAAAAACGGTATTAAACTCTCGCATCTAATCGTATAAAAAACAAGTTTGTTTAAAAATAAATCAATACCGATATAATTAGAGTGTACGGAAATAGATTCGTGTACTACAAAAAAATAGCAGCTTACAAATCTGTGAACACCAGCAACAAACGACAAAAGACAATCGGATGATTATAACTCTCATGGAAGTTTCGAAATACACTCTAAATCTTATCGTTAAAGCTCAAGATTTGTGTATCTGGACCTTAGCGGATTAAGGTGACTTTTTTTTAGGAGATCCGTTTTTCTTTAGAAAACCAAGGGAAATGAACTTCTGAGCACATCCCACATTATTATTACCAAAGGCACAGGAAACAGGCCTTTTAAAATTAGTATCAAAACTGTTTTGAAGTTCGTTTTCTTTCACTTCATGGACACAAAACTGCTCTCCTGAAAGAAATAGTAGAAATGTGACATCAAACCTTATTCCACTAAGGTCTACCAGATATATGTCAGATGCCAACTACTAAGAACAATTCAAGGTTGATTTAAGCTTGTCGTGATAAGCTTGATCAAGCTCCTATATTTGACAAGGCAAACTTACAACAAGTTTGAGACAAGCTTAATCTGCTATCGAGGGTGAATGCGGGTGTAGATCTAAAAAATTATTTACAATAAGGATGAGGATTTTAAAAAAGCTACTTTTTAGCCTAATACGCTTTTCGCTCACCGCAAAGAAGCACCAACAGTGACGCCCTTCTTCTGTGGTGTCATAAATATTCCAATTGAGAACTTTCTTATACCTACAAGGGACACGTTGAAAAACATTATTTCACTTTTATTTTATTGGGGGGGAATCATTATTATTCATAGGTCCTACTTTCGAAAATTGTATTATTGTCTTTTTTTTTTTTTTTAACAAACCTTGAAATAACCATTACGGCATCTTTATATACGCCAACTTGTTCTTGTCAGTAAACAATTAAACGTTTAGAAATGAACACGACCCAGAAATGTTTTAATGTTCTGTCAACTATAATAATATGCATTAGTTGCCAGTGGTCCTCACTTTCTTGTGTCAAAAGAAATTTCATTTTCGAGACTATATATGGGGATTTGGAGCAAAAAAATATCCATCGTTATAAGAACTTACAGAATGCTAAGCACAAGTGTTGAGCCCCCATTATTTTGTAAATATTAACGCTCATTGCCTTGTAATAGTGGTGTCCCAATGCTTCGATCTGCGACGGGAAATATCAGTTGTGATACAATCAAAATCCGTCCTATCTTTAGTATGTAAATGTCAGCTCCAGCCGATGGAAGGCTAAATGGTAAGTTATCATCGGTTCAACCTGCTCATAGACCTTTGTTTAGACTCAAGGAGAACTCTTGCCAGATCATCCATCATTATTAAGCACAACTCGCAGAGATCTTTAAATAGATAATAATTAATAGTGTATTGTAGCCGATAAATGTTTCCACTATTATTAATTATACGCAATCTGACTGTTCATATTTATTTTCTGACGTGTACGAGAGATAAAAAAATATTGAGTTGAAAATATATTTTATTATAACCTTCTTCCGACAAAACAGCGTTCTACAACTGTTATTTCTCGCGTTACAATCTCGGAGCTTCTCTGTCTCTTCAACTTGACTGCGCGCTGTCCTTTTCCGAAATTCTGAAACTAGTGCGAACACACAACTCAGGAAGCAATCATTACAACGGACATATTTAAACGAGGGTTGAAAAACATGTTTTTACTTTTTTTTAAAACAAAACATGTTAGAAAAACGTTTTATTTTATTTTAATTTTAAACACGCTTTTATAGACTACGAAATAAAACGTGTTTAAAATGTTTTAAACATTTTCTTAAAAATAATAAATGATAGGGGTTATGATACGTACTCCATTTGCAGTAGCCTCTATAACAGTTCAATCGCGCTTTCGGTCTATTCATAATCACTTAGCTACTAGAAATTCTAAAGCACTTCCAGTCTACCAAATTGGATGAAATTTGCTATTTATTAAAGTTCAAGTTATTTATTTTCCCGGCAGGAGCGTGGATGTTTTTGTGACTCTGGATTTTAACTACAACGTGATGGATGAACATGACGGACCGAAGTTAAAAGTTACTAGAAAGGCACATACAAAATAAAGTATACTAAAGTATTTTTTTTTATCAAGCTATTTATTATATAAAAGTTAATAGGGTAAAGGTACACCTAGTGTTGTACATAGAAAACAATAAAAATAAAAATAGAAGAAAGTTTTGGGTGTTCCCCAAGCTGTCAGTGTTTCCAGCCTATCTAACAATTTAACTTATAGATTAGTACAAATCTACATGTGTGCATTGATTTACACTAAATTTGACATACATGTTCATTAGATACTGGGACAGGTCATACAGGCACGCACCGTAGTTTGTCAGGGTTGCCAAACGATTAAAAATCTATATTTCCTATTAGTTACCGTTGGACGTATCCGCATTCATTTACACCAAATTTGGAACAGTTCATGTGGGTACCTCCGACGCCGCAGTTATCAGTGTTGCCAACCAATTACAGAAAATAAAATTTTTAATTGCTTCCATATCGTCGAACGTATTAGAAACTTTGTATTTACGTACTAGGACGCATCATAGAAGTACTTCAGGTCCCACAGTTGACAATCAATTTTAAAAATTAAATATTTACTGCTTCCATTCAGTTCGACGTATCCGCACCAAGCTTTGAGTATACATATTCGACACAATCGAAACATTCTGTGGTTGTTCCCTGTACCCAAGCACCCAGTTGTCAGCGTTGCCACCCTATTTTAAAATTCAATTTTTCAAATGGCCTCCATACTGTTACGTGCCGCCAATACTTTCTTGTTCCTAAACTTTAAAAAAAAAGGCATTGGGGGAGCCGCGGGACGTGGCTACGTAGATATGTTTTGAAATAATATCTCTCACGAGGGAACATTCCCAACTAATTAGCCGATAGTTACATGGATTTTTATTCCTCTCACTAGGTTCTAACTTCTAACCTGTAGTACACCAAAATGATATCCATAGACCCTACCTTTTGGAAAATTTTGAACGGGAATTTTCAGAAATATCGATTTGTGTCTATTTGTACATTGTAAAGAATACGTATGAAGACACTTGACAATTGGAATCGATCTCACTTGTCAAAACCTTGCGAATACGAACTCAACGTTCTACTGATTGAGCTACATATCCTCTCGGTAAAGAAGATCATATTGGATATGATCAGACAATAACTCAATATTCACCTCCTTAGTTACAAAGAACGCTAATAAGAAACACATTATAAGTGTTTTAGTCTACCTTCTTTTAATTGATATTTAAAATATACACAATATATCCCTAAATTCGGAGATATTTGTATGTTCATCCACCAGGGTAAAAAATCTTCATAATTTTATGTTTCGGTGGTAAAATACAATTTTATTGTTACAATATGCAATTCATCTATTACGCAGACCTTGTACCTTTTTTCAACTTTGTCATTGGCCAACTGGACTTACCGATCTGAATCGTTCAGAAGGCGTGTTAGATTTTTTCCTTCGTTCCGACTAATCTCTTGTTGTCTCATCGTTTGCCATGTTATACGAATTTTTGGGATAGGCTTTAGATACCGTACTCCCTCCCCCCTTCCTCAAATCATTCAGTCAGCGATAATATATGAGGTTAGGTTATATTACAGTTCTAAGGTTAACTGAATCTAACGTTAAATCATTTCAAATTTGGCTTGACGCTAGGTTAGGTTAGGTTAGGTCAGGTCATTACGGTATCCAGGCAGTATCTAAAGTCCATTCCCAATTTCGCTTATATTGCTATCTAATGGTAGAGAGAGATTAACTGTAAGGTTTGTCAATTTCGCAAACCACACACGCGCAATGATACTTCAATTTATTGCTTAACGTTTTTTTTAGCAAGTCCATTTGTCTTCGATAACGAAAATAGTCTGCTTGCTAAATAGAACAACAAAAGGCAACACATACTTTAAAAGCATCATTAAATCAGGAAAAGTACGTGTTGAAGAAACAAAAGAAGATCTTGTGTTTTCAGTAACATCCTCCTGGTCACGTTTTCATTGTAGTCGCTCTGCTATACACTGAGATCCGTACCACAGATACAGAAATCAAACCAAGCAAAACAAGGGGGGGAAGAGGAGACATTAAAAGAACAAGTGACAAACAGTTAACTTCCAAGAGTTGCTATTCTTCTAACCATGGACATAAATCTGACCCCTATTCACCTGTCATTGAATAAACCTCACCTTTTGGCTGTATTTTGTAAAAGAAAACAAATGACGAACAATAGCCTCACATAAACCTTTTGACAAACAAGGAAGGTTTATTTTTTTGTTAAAATTTTGATAACCTTATCCTGCTCTGCACTTGGCACACAAATGAAACAAACACAATATTTGTCATATCTTTCTGTTTCGTTTGTTCAAAACTTTTAAACACTAAACAAACTGTTAAAACGAAAATAATAAAGTGTATTTTTCTTTCATGCTTGTTGCAGTTAAGATTTTTTTTGTTTGTTTTTTTGTTTGTGTGCCTCTATTATTTTTAATGTATGTCAATCTCTCTGATAAGATCCGTTGGGAAAATTATTCATAATATGCTAGTTTTTTTCCTTTTGTAATATCTTACTCTTTTAACAGTGGTACCAGAACGTCATGGTCTGTTGATTAACACTTTCACCTAACACAGACAGACAGTCTTTTGCAAATATACTAAATGTCTAACGGTGTGCGATCACGTTGCATACTTTTTTTTATATATGATGTGATAATATCCTTATGATATCCTGTTTATTATTTCTTTTTTTTTATTTGTTTAAACAGTTAATTGTGTAAATGATATAATTATATTGTGTTTGATTGCGCAAATTGTATGTAAGTTTGTAAATATTCTGCATCAAATGTTTCTTTCATGTTTTGATAAAATCTTAAAGATATCAGATTAGAATTAAAATATCTATATAACTTCACAAAATGGTTGACGCATCAACATGTGCACTCACCCGTTTGGGGTTTCTCAGTACCAAAATTTTGCATTCAAAATGTTCATGAACTTCACAAATAAGTTCATAAACACAACATCAACATGTGCATGCACCAATTTAGGGGATTTCTCAACACATCATTTTGCACATGAACATTCAAAATGTTCATAAACTTGACAAACATGTTGATCAACAGAACATGAACATGTGCACGCACTAATTTAGGGTGTTATTCAACGCAATTTTGCACATAAACATTCAAAATGTTCATAAACTTTATAAACATGTTGATGAACACAGCATCAACATGTGCACGCACACATATGTTGATCAAGATGGTCTAGTAAAGATTCTAAATTAACATCACGTATCTTATGGACACTCTCTATGTTTTGGCCTTCCAAGCAGAGTAAATAAATTCATTTTGAACTTCTATTATAAAAAATTTGCTCCCAGCCGTTTTCCCTTGCTATGTATTGCTAAACTATTGCAGTACTTTGCCCCGTCGGTGGATACGCATCAGTTCTTAAAATGCAACCATGCACATAATGAAAAAAAATAACATTTTGCAACTATTAATTGACGACTAATTAAAAGTCTTTGTTTCTTAAATAGAATTGTTAACATTTTTTTGTTGTTGTAGTAGCAACAAACAAAACTTTCAATCATGAAATTTATCAAAAATATCACTTTTCTTGTTCATATCTGTTTCTCTTCAAACCAGTAGCGTGAAGTTGATTGGCAACTGTTTTTCTTTCTGTAATGTAATGGTGTAGATTTTTCTTCTTTGCGAAAAAAAAATGGTCGATTAAATATTTCGAGTTAATCGGGCCAGTGATCATTGTTTGTAGTCTATAAATAACAGTTTTTGTTTCTCAACAATGACTAATTAATTTATTAAAGAACTGAATTTAAACTTATGTTTTCTTCAAAATATTTTAGTCCGAAGTTACCATTATCACCGAGCCGCGGTTGGCGTTGCATTCGGGACGTCGTGGGTTCGTGACTGAGGTTTTCCCAGGAGTTTTACTCAGTCACATCAGGTGAATGCCGGGATAGCACCTTTAACATAGGCCCTGGTCGTTACCTTTCTGAATCCTTTTCCTACACTATCCTGACCTGAGCTTCAGATACCTGAAGGCCATAAATAAAATTCAAATTTCAAGTTACCACTATCCCCTCCCCATGTTACCTAAACTCCGTCATAGTACCTTAGGAAGGATGGCAAATTTCAAAAAGTAAGAGTATACCATAACCCTATATATCACTCACATGGAGCACTGTTTATTGTCATAGCTACACAAATGTAAGTTTACTACGAGACATGGACGTACAATGATTTTTAGAAAGAGCACATCAATGCATATCCTAAGAGCTTCAAATGCGCAGACTAGATTATTAATCCTACGAGAACGTCCTAAACAAAGCAACACTGTAACCAGGGATTCCTCCAGGATTTTCAGTTTGAGGGAGGGAGTGTAAAATGAAAATTTGTGATTGTTTAAGTGAAATTTGACACGAATTCTATCGATTTATTTTACCGTAAAAAATTTAAAGTTGGGGATGTGTGCTCGAGAATTTGGGGATGACACCCCCCACAGGAGGGGTCTAACAGAATCACTGACTGTAACTTCTGATAGCAAAGGGCGTGATAAAAATAAGGTGCCTTATAACTCCACTTTGTCCGTCCGTCCGTGACGTGTTTGAGGTGTTGTTAGAAAGGTTTTGATTAGACTTGCTTAAGAACCGAAGGAACTGTCTTGACTGGTGTCGTGGGTCCCAGGATAGCGGATCCACCCGTTGGTATTTAATGTAATAAGCCACTAGCATAGTCTATAAGGGAAACCATATGAGGAAAGACCTGCGGATTTCGCCACGTACGGACTGTGCAGTTGATACTAGTTGCATTACTGTTTTATCAAGATACCCTCGGAGCCATAGACATTTTTAATAGGATCGCAGAGCTCACTTGTTGCATTTCAAAATGATTAATTTATTTTTAAAAAGCATATGACTACCAACAGAAGAATGTGGATCATTTTAGAGTTAATTTTATGTTTGTAACGGTACAACAGTTCCTCTCCTAACAACGTTTAATAATACAAGAAACCTTTTTCTGCGTGAACTTTATTTAATTCTTAGTTAAGAAATACTGAGATTTACGTTTCAATAGATCACTTTGCTAACACCAACTGATGTGTGCCTTACACATGACATTTCAAGGGATAATTAATACATCTTAATGCTCGTGTATAACTTTGTCTAGCTTCATTCTAAAACATAATATAAACTAAAACTATATTTAAAGGTGGAATTTCTTTGGCTTCTTTTCTTAAAAAAAAAAAAAAAAAAAAACACTTGAGAAAGGATCTTGCACAACACCTATTCCTTTTGTTTTCTAGAAATTTCCTGATACAAATAACTTAAACGTCATGATATTATCACAAACATATCCTTTTAACTTGCTTTCTATATAGTTAAAGGCGAAGTACGATATGATGGACCGTACGGATATCCTGAATACAGGCCAAAACACTTTTATTTTGAAAAATAATTCTTACCCCAAAGCGCCTGGTAGTTATACAACACGTAATTATTTTCTAATACGCGGGTTGTATAGTATTAAAGGATACATACAACAGCTTGTAACAGCCCCAGATAGTTTTATCTTCAACATTTCTAAATAATATATTTCTTTCTTTCTTTTCTTTTCTTTTTTATGCTAAATATTATATCTACAAGTTCCTTATGGCAGACACTTCATTCTGAATTTATAAAAGGTGTCCCCTGTGCGTTGTGCACCACGGCGCAGGGGGTCTGTGAATGTAGCATCCAATATATTCTTGAATTAGAATTTATTTTAAGGCCTTTAGGCATCTGAGGCACAGGCCGGGATGGCTAGGGGAGAGCATTGTGGAAGGTAAACGACCAGGGACTATTTTATAGGTACCATCCGAGCATTTATCTGGTGTGATGACTGAGGTAAATCCCTGAAAACACCTTAGTCAAGATAATCGGCAGCTGGGATTGGACCCACGCCCTTCCGAATCTACGCCAACGCTTTACCACTGAGCTACGGTGGCTCGGTAAGGTGCCCAGGAACACCAAGGACACTCTGGTACTCAATTTTGTAGGAGGCTCAGTGTACTTCAGATTGACAGGCATGGGAACACTGAAGGAAAGTCTCCACGTCCTGATCAGGATTTGAACCTGGGTCTTCAAAGTTGTGCCCGGAATTATATTACGAAAAATGTATGTACACCATGAATTGATAATCTTCTTTTGAATTTAAATTTGATTTTTTATTTAAGGTCTGTAGGAATCTTTGGCTCAGGCCGGTGTGGGATAGGGAAAAGGATGAGGAGAGGAAGGTACCATCTCGGAATTTGCCTGATGTAACTGAGGGAAATCCCCGGGAAAACCTCAGTCAGGATGGTCGGCCGCTGGCCTAGAACCTAGGACCTCTCAAGTGCGAATCCAAAGCTATACGAACTAATTTACGGTCGCTCGGTTCTTTTCCTTTTGAAGTCTGTTAAAAATATATTAGCATATGCAATGCCATTTGTTGTCATGACGCATGAGCAGAAAGAATAGCGTAACTATTTAAGATATGCACGTACATGGAAGTTAAATAAGAATAAAGAACATGCAACACAGAATGCAGTAATAAAAAAAATACGAATTAAAGGGGAAAAAAGGAGGGATTTATCTGCTGTAGACAAGTGAACGGTTACATGCAACAGAAAATTTCAGGAAGTTTTCTCAAACACGGAAACAGGCAGACACCGTAAAACCAACAAGACTTTTTCCCGCACTCCCTTCAAATAAAATTATAAGGAAGTTTACAGAAGGCTAAAAGGTTTTTTTTTTTTAATATATATAAACTTGATTTTAAAACATCCTATTCTAGGAAGTAGTGAGAAGGATAGACAGCTTAAGAGGGCAGAGCGTCTGTCTGCAGATGAAACTCTCATGCGGAGAAACTTAATAGCAGTCACTGGAATGACGAGATTACGTCAGTTGCAGTTTGTATATTGAAAATCTAACTAATATGTCTAGCAGACGTCTCGTTACTCCTCTCTCTCTCTCTCTCTCTCTCTCTCTCTCTCTCTCTCTCCAGTCTAATTTAAAACGCACTTTAAATGTTCGACGTCTTTTCATTCCCGGGCCACGGTGGCTCAGTGGTAGAGCAGTCATCTCTGGTGTTTGGAGTAATTGGTTCATTTCCTGTTCGTGCCACGTGGACTTTGTGATCGACAAATAGACTTTGTGCGTATATTTTCTCGAGATTCTCACATTTCCTCCCACTTTCTTCATTCCACTAATTCTCTCATCATCATCCATTCGACCTGAGCCAAAGTTACCTAAAGGTCTTAAAAATAAAATTTAAAATTCAACGCCAGTTCATTCGAGAGGTTTTCAATACTTTCCCAGCGTCCTTATAGCTATTTGAACTGAGGAGATACAGAACGCTGGTCACGGAAACCAGAACACAAGGTGATAAGAGTTAGATATACTTTGCCACACATCATCTACCGAAAATATCACCTAGTATGCCTTGATCCTTCATGCACTGCACTACATGAAGCATATTGTGCACGCGATAGTTCCAAATTTTTGGGACAAACTTCCAGAAATTATTACTCAGACACCGAAACAAGATCTTCTTCATATGGGTCGAAATCGGTTTAGTTTTTCCAAATACAAGAAATTGAATTTGTTTATGGCATTTAGGCATCTATGCCTCAGATGGAAAGAACACGGGAAGGAGTCAACCAGGAGCCTAAATTGAAGGTACCATCCCGGTATTTCCCTAGTGTCACTTAGAAAAAGCATTGGAGGAACCTCAGTCAGGATAGTCGGCCGCTGTATCAAACCCAGGACCTACCAAATGCGAAGCCAAGCTAACTGAGCTACAACCGTATCCAGAAACAAGGAATTCAACTTTGAATTCAAAATCGATTTGTAAGAATCGTAAATAAAATGGCTATTTCGCGTGCGAAGGTACATTCCAGTAAAATTACCTTTTGGCGAGTTAATTTGTATCAATTGGAGACCTACTACAATTTGTAATGCGATTTTATTGGATTAGCAGTGTTGCCAACCTGGTATAAAGTTTAGTATTTTTCAAATAGCTCTACATTGTTGTTTTTTCTTTCGGAATTGATATTGTCTACGGATGATAAACATAAGAGGTAAAGCACACAATGGAGTATTGTAAAATATTAATAATATAACGTCGTGACATATCCAAAATAAATATTTTAAACATTCAGCCTCGTATCAAAGTTACAATTTGCTACACTGTATTCAATTTCTCAAACATCATACTTAAGGATATACGAAATATCCCCCTAAAAAAATCTGTCGTAGTGCTATTTGAAAAAAATATATACCAGCTTGGCAACACTGTCACGCCAAATGTAATCACATTTTAATTTCTAATAGGCCTCCTATTGATCTAAAATAAGTCCCAAGAAACGAAGTTTTACTGTAATGAATTATTTATCTTTTATCGTAGAATATTTTGTTTATATTGTAACATGTCGATTTGAAAGACTCGAAGTTCGGACTCCTGTAAATTCGAAAAGAGAAGCGAAATTTGACCCATGTGCAAAATCACTTTTTTGCTATTTGGGGTATAAATAATCACCTAACGAAATTTGTTCCCATAATTTTGAACGACTCTGTATATACCATTCAAAACCTTACATTTATTTCACTGGAACAGTTGGTTTTCCCACGCACGTACTTTATGAAAGCATTAATTTAATTGTGACTGTCGCTGCTTAAGGCGCTCTCAACGTTTAAGTTAGAAGGCCAAGTTTTCTTTAGTATAAGACCAGACTCATTCATTACTCTATTCAGAATTTATTGTATTAATGGACTGTTCCTATAAATTACAATTTATTTCTTCTCTTATTACTATTACTCAGTTGGCAAACACTTGAAGACTTGTTTCAACAGTTGAATTATTTCTTTCTTGTACCCAGACACAAACACACACAGACACACCAACGTGGATACGAAATGGAGAGCCTAATTTCATTCCACATCTGCTTCAGGGGACATAAGACCAACATTTCATGAGGTCCTTTCACTTTCGACGTATTTGCAATTACTTCCTTAGTATACGGTGTCTGGGTGGCATTGTTCTAGAAAGCTCGGAGAATGGTCTTGGTGTTATGATTAGCCCATGCCTGTATTTCAGCCACATGTTTCTCCCCGTATAACAGAAGACTATATGGGTCTATGAACTCTGCTGGTTGATTGGTGGAAAGGGAATCTTTATCACTACAACTATCGTATACAACGCTTTCATTAAAACTCAAGCACAAAAATGACAGGAAGATCCTGAAAACGTGTTGTTAAGAACGAAAAGTGTTATTCTAGTAACCGACTGCATACATATATAGAAACAGTATGTCGAGAAAGTGGTGTAAGTCACAAGAAGGAAAAAAAAAAGGTCTAAGTGAAGTGACTGTATTATTCTTACGTTCTTGATCTTCAACGGTTGACGTTGCCCCGTAATCAAATCCTGCTTTCACGTTGATTCTTATGAGGTCGCCTACATACAGAGAGTTCGTGTCCCCTATGACCTTCTAAATACTGCCTTTATAACTCATATAGGTGTTCTTCCTCATCTCTAATAGGGTTATTTCTTTGTTTTAATGGCATGGTTTCTTTACTTTCAAACGCCCCCTGTGTTCATCTGTCTTAATCTCCGGTTTTGAACATTGTTTTGAAGGCTTAATTTAAGAGGGTTTTCCCGCCTTTTTCGTTTTACGTTAATTATTCGAATTTCAGTAGAAGAAAACAGAAATTAACTTTCACGGACCAAAGTTCGTTTCGTCCTTCAATAATGAGAACAATTAGTTTGAATACAATATTAATAGTAAAGTCAGGATTGTGTGCAGACACTTTTGGGGACAGTATGATGTCCCAAAAGTGTCTGCACACAATCCTGCAGTTACTATTAGCATTTAATTAAAACAAATTGTACTCATTATTGAAGGACGAAACGAACTTTGGTCTGTGAAAGTTAATTTCTGTTTTCCTGTACTGAAATTCGAATAATTAACGTAAAACGAAAAAGGCGGGAAAATCCTCTTGAATTGAGCCTTAATCTTGTGTACAAACGGTGTGTGTGTGTGTGTTTAAGGTTAATGTAAAGCAACGATCTCCAACAAAAGATGGCTGCACTACCACCGTATATGTCTAATGTATTTTTATCGTTGCAAGAAATTTCAATGCTGCTCCTACAAATTCAAGCCTAGAGAGTTCTAACTTTCAGGGAAGAAAGTCCATAACCAATTCAAGAGTTCTATCCGTGCCGTTTTTTTTTTTTTTTTGTTAATTGTTGAAAGAGATTAATTGTTACAGGTTGGGATATTTGCAACAACAATCAAGCGATTTGAACAATGAACAAAAACCAAATTTAAAAAATCGGTATGGATAGGGCTCTTGAAATAGTAATGATTTTTTTATCTTTGAAAGTTTGAACTCTCTAGGCTACTGGTCTAGATCGTAAATAAATAAATATAAATTTCGGTATCAAAAAGGAATGAAAAGGCAAGAGTTCAGAAAGCGTACACATCCTTCTTTTCTTATTTTATTGCCTTTTATTTCAGAGACATAAACAAACATAATCATGTACCCATCTTAATTAACAATCTGCAACATTGTATTCATATGGAATGGAGAGACCTTGTTTGCGTCGGCTACTTGACCCGCAGTCATATATTAAATAAGAGATTACGGGAAACTTTTCTTATATACATAACAGAAGTATGCGTGGTTAGATATATGTTTGTTCATGTAAGTGCAATTAAAAGAAAACCTAGATGTGTAGCGAAGCATGGCCGTTGTCAGTGACCACACAATACTGTATATGCTCGCAAGCTAAATGTTTTGTATGGACATACCATTATGTACTTTCAAATATAACGAAAAGATACGTTAATTATCTGTTACGTGCATGATGACATTAGCAGTTTTAAAAACTCTTTTTTAGCTCACATCAAGATGTATTCTTGTGAAAATTATGAAGAGAAAATGAAATAATGAAACTGTTTAATTCCAGGTTTTTTTTTTTTTATTGTACACCCGTCACTCAAAAGTTGCGCCCTAGATTGAAAGATGATGGCTGTCAAATGATACTCTGTTTCCTTCCAACAACCTATTTTTTAAAAACTATAGGCTGTTATTGAATTTGAATATCATTTATGGCCTTCAGGCATCTAAGACTCAGGCTGTGATAAGGAAGGGGAATGATTCGGGAAAGTGTCAGCCAGCGTCTATGTTGAATATGCCATCCCGACATTTGCCTGGTGTGACTGAGGAAAAATACTGAAAAAAAAACTCAGTCAGGATGATCGGTCGCTGGGATCGAGCCCACGAATGCTCTACCACTGAGCTACGCTGGCCCTATGGATTACTATCGAGGTTGAATACTATTAATATGAGATTGATTAAAGCTGCCATGAGCATTTTATAAGGTAATTGATCCTAACACTATTAATATATGTACCTCGGAGGTACTGCACTATGTCACTTTCTTGTCAAACTCAACCTCAGTCCATAGTTTTGTAGATTTGAGTACGCTCTTCCTGGAGGTATATACAGGAATACCATTGTTTGTTTTGTGTAAGAATTGGTAATTAATAATACAACAATTATGTCTAAAAAAACATGTGAAGGAGCGTGCCCAAATCTATACAATTATCCACTGAGTTCGTGTTTTGCAAAAAGTAACATAATGCGGTTTATCTCTGAGATACAGATATCATTTCGCTGCTTTTTGGAGTTGTTATTGACGTGATAAACGCGTTTTTTGGAATTTATTTATGGCCCTTAGGTATCTCAGGCACAGATCGGGATGGGTTTTAAGGAGAGGATGTTGGAAGGTACTCGAGGAACCATCCCTGCATTTGCCTGGTGTGAGCGAGAAAAAAAACATGGAAAAACCTTCATCAGGATGGGCGGCCCAATGGAACATTTCCAGAACCTTTCGATCGCTTAACGAAAGCTATACCAACTGAGCTACGAGCGCTCGGTATATCATAAATGAGCTTATGAGTCCCTAAGGACGGGATCTACAGTTTCTTTTTCGTAAAGTGGGGCCCCGATTTAGTCTGTGTAACGGACAGGTAATTGCGAAAAGGCGATTCATTTAACGGGTTGAGTCAAAAATGCCTAAAGGCCATAAACAAGTTTATTTTTTAAAAAATGAGGTGTGAAAAAATATTTTTTTTAAAATATGAAAAAGAAAGATACTATTTTTTCCCCTCCTTTACACCGTATTGTACTAGAGTAACAAGTTCCAGTACTCAGAGCAAAAAAATAAATGAAATTACAGTATTGGAAATAACTACCATCTTGTATCCGGTTCGGAAGTAACAAGACGACGACGTTGCTTTCTGTGTTAAGTTTTCTTGATCTAATTACGTACTACACTCATACAACACTTGTTTTTAATTGATACCTTAACGCTTGTGCAATAAGTACACAGAATAGGTAACCGTAATTACGATATATAGTTCGTTTTTTTTTTTCCTTTCCTTCTGTTCCTCGTCTAAAGAAAAAGAATACATTTATTGCTAAACTGAATCTCACACGTTCCAGTTCTATGAGATATTTTATTATTGCTTCGGAACCAATGCAATAAAAGACATAAAAATATGTTTTTAAAGAAATGAGACACTTTGGCTGAACTGCGAGAAAATTTCCTGTTGGAGAGATCTTTTTTTATTTTCTAAAAAATTAGTATATACTCTACACATGCGAGTCCTGTACTCCTAACTGCCTCACCGTACAAGATATATCATTTTATTTTAATTAGTAGCCCAAA
>JAGDQP010000180.1:118453-140376 GCA_022664845.1 Lepisma saccharinum
ATTTTAAATTATGACAGACCATGTGGCATATCTTATTATTTTAAAACATCCTTCACAATAACGAGAAAAATGTGTGAACGTAACAGTCCTCGTTTCAATTAAAAGTCTGACGTGACATCCTATTTGTTACCATAGAGACCGCTCTGTTTCTTGTACAAATAAAAAGTCTTGCGTCTTAATGCGTCACATAATCGACACTCTTAATAAAAGATCTTAAAGTCATTCATATTCGTGATGTTCGTATCTGTACCTTGTTAGTAAACCGTCCGTTTAGACACGTTCGGTGCGGTTGTCATGGAAACGTCATGGTTTGGATGCATTTGATGTTGTTATAACGGGAAATAATATTAGATCTTGTGGAAATCAATCTGAAAGGTTCGCTGTAGTAATCTCACAATTATCCACGAACTAACTTAACATCTTAAACACATATTTTGTTTACAGTTATGATTGTCATCCAACAGGCACACTGTTAAAAAAAATTTCCGCAATTTTTCTGGAAAAAGTCAGTCAAACCAGACACGTGGCTGCATGAAAAATTCGATTGTAATTATTGACGAAAATGAAAATAACATTTCGGATTCTACTAGAATATTTAAACACACAATATTTACAAACATACTGAGCTACCGTTCAATGTCTGTATCATCTACGAAGCGTTTGTGTTTGCTGCCAAGGTGAGTTTTTTGAGCGGACCAAACAAATGAAAATCACTCGAGGCTTGTAAGTAATTTCCTTATGCCTTTAACAGGAAAGAAAGTTCCGTCCATAACAAAATGCAACAACAGCCCGTTGCTCACCCTGGCGGTAGCCATTTCTTACCCTGCGCTGAGACGTCCTCACTTGTTGGTGGCGCTGCTAAGTGACTCAGTATGAAATAGGAATGTACTGCTATCTAACGACCACCTTACGAATTACTCACGTTTATTTTTGGTTGTCCTCCACCAGTTTCTAATTTTATTACTGACTCGTATTTTTGTCTTCCAAAAAATTAACCTTCCATTCAGACAGTTTACCTAACTTCCCAAGAAGGAGCTGAAAAGATTTAAGGGTTAATAATTGAAAGATTGTCTTTATGGGCACTACTGATTAGGAGAACACACGGACTGATACTATGAAAAATGTACCTTTCTATATATTTTCTGACAGGGTTTAGTGAGTGAAGTCGTCTAGTATCAAAATTAAATCCGCATTTTCAACTTCTGGGGAATGTGGAAAGAATAAAAACTTGATAAACTTCGTATAATCGTAGCGGTGACAGATCCCGCCTGAATTGAAGGCTGTTCAGTATAGCACTCGTAACGTGATAATCGTACTTTTGATGCAGGGGTTCGAATCCCAGAACTACCACCATTTTCACTTTCCCCGCAGCTACGTCGAAAAATTCAATTATTGCTCCCTACGAATTGTAAATGGCGTTAAACATTCAAAATAACTCAAACTAGGGGGACATTAATTTGCAAATGGTTTTATAATGAAAAGATAATGCTACAAATATTGGAGTCCAATCATAGGTTCAAGTTCGTGGGGTTTATTGTACAGAGTGGTTCAGAAATTACTTTAACCGAAACTGTAGGTTCCTTTCTTAGAAGATCAGCTGTTCGTATCAGACATTCGTATCCATATTATTATTATTAAAAGATTTTCAGTGACAGTTTTTGTCTTTCCGATTCTTTTCTACATTATTAAAACACTTTTCAATTGCTAATTATTGACACCATAATTTGTGTTATTTTGAATGTGAATGTCATTGGTAGAGAACAAAAATTGAACGTTCCGACGTAGCTAGGAAATGTAAAAGAGCTCTGGTGTTGGGGGGGATTCGAACCACACGCAAAAGAACGATAACCACGTGCTTAAAACCCCTCGGCCACGGGGACTACGACAAACTTTCTGTACCGCTGCCATTATAGCAAGTTCATCCAGCCATTTTTCTTTCCACATTCCACAGAAGTTTAAAATCCAGAGCTAATTTTGATCCTAGATGAGTTCATTCACTAATAAGCCCTTTCAGAAAATATATACCCAAATGAGTACACTGTATGGTATCAGTCCGTGTGTTCTCCGAGTGAGTCAACATATCAGTTCCCGTCCTCCATACATTGTGGAGTCACTCATCAGAAGAGGCTGTCACCGCAAAAATTGCCTACTTTTTGCTAATTCCGGGCATGTATCCTTTCTTCTTTGTGTTAGAGCTTTCTCGCCTTGTTATGATTACCTTATACATACAAGTGAAACCGGAAATCACGGCAAGATGTTTTTAAAAAAAGGAGGGCTTCCATCGCTATCTATCGAAACCAGAGAAAGTTCTTCGTCGTCTTTACTTGGGTTGGCATCACAATATTTAAAAAAAAAAAACGTTTCTTTCAAACTGGTCGTGGTAGAACATAAATTTAAAAAGGAAAACGAAAACGGTCAGGAAGAAAAGAAAATGATCTTTGTTTTAAACGAAACCGACAACAATGCTCTAATTTTCCTTTCGTTTCCTTTATTTATTTATGTTTTGTTCGCAGCTCTCAAAATTTGGGAAGGTTTCAAAGATAATCAAAGAGCAAATATATAAAATTAACATCTACGCACACTGCATGTCAAATAGACATAAAGAAAGAAAGTGTTGTAAATTATGTTTCAACTGTGAGTCAAAGGGCCATACAGCAAGTGATTGCACTAACAAAAATGGGCTCAGTTGTAATTCCCAAGTAATATATGTAAGATTTTAAGGTTTCAGACCAATGAGGCGTCCGCCATTTTCAAATGGTATCTTGTCCAAGCGACGTAAATGTTGGGAAATCGACAAAACCACTAGTAATACATTTTTTTTGTTTTCAAAGCTAGGGAAAATTGGCAGCCATGGATATCTTAGAAATAGTGGTAGGCGTTTTAGTTTAGCAAGATTTTACATTTTTCTAGAAAAAAATTGGTAAAAATAAATTACATACAAATTGTACTGCGGGTAAACTTTATTTTTGTATGGGCCAGTCTAGTAACTTTGGACTTCGATCCGTCACGATTTGCCTTTAACCATCTTTAGCTGTTAAAAAAATCCACACCTATGTTCCTGCCGGGACTCGAACCCGGGACCTTCGAGCCGATGGCCTACAGCCGCAGACCGCTCGGCCACCCGGCCGGCTTGTACTGGTAATTTTTGTTTCTGTCCTTTACTTTCTTATAATAAAATAAATGATTTTGTAAACTTTTTGGAATCATAAAACCTTAATAATATGTTAGGAAATATTGAAATTAACTCCAAAAATGCCAATATCTCAATTTTACATTTTTGTAGACAAGGACGCTTTTGGTAATGGACTACACATATACAAATTGTATTGTTAATTATTAATCTGTCCTTTATATTTATTACGACAACTAGCAAAAGTGCCCACCAGTGTCAACTAACGGGGTGACATGAGACAATGCGTTTATAAACAATGTATCACTGACAATTAAATGTTGATAATACCATATAGCCAATCACAATGAGTATTTGCACAAATCCATATCCAATACCCTTCGAAAACAAAATATAAAGGGTCTAAACATGAGCACACATTTAAAAAAAACTGTCTCAAGTCGCCGCGTTTGATGGTATCTCAGTTTCAACTATTGTGGACAAGAATCTGTTTTTGGAAAATGAACGCCTCAATTCTACAAGTTTTTCCATCAATACTGAAATGTAGACACTCCGGCAAGTATTTCTTATTGTGAATTGCCAGGCTACTGAATAAAACGAAACCTAACGCAGCTAGCTCAACAATATCACACTTTCAAACAATAGAAACCATGCAAACCGTAATACGTTGGAAGTTCTGATGCGTATGAAGTCCGTCGAGTCAAGAGGTTTAGTTTAGTTTAAATACCACATACAGTTACATTGTAGAAAAAGTCGTACTTCTTGTACAATGAGATCCACAAAAACTGGGCGATGGAAATTTCTCCACGTCCACAAAATGTAGAAGACGTAGTAATTCGAACAAGCGAAATGTTCGTGTACATATTGTATTGAATGTCTTAGTGTGTTCAAGAAATGTTCTACTGTGCGACATTTTTCGACATTGGAAATGTTATTATCTGCCATTTTCTCTTAATCTAAGTGTACATCTGGAGTGTTGACAGGAGGGGAATAGAACCCAGGTCTATTCGATAATAGACTCTTGACTTAAACAACTAAATAGGAAGCCACCTCCGATAGCAGAGTAGAATTGATTCTAACTTATGGCAAGCTTACCACCTCAAGTGTAAAAGCTTGCGGCAAGCTTATCGTGACAAGTCTAAAGCTTGAATCATATTTACTAGTTGCCACCTAACAATCTTACTGCAAGCTTGTTACAACAAGTGCGAAACAGGCCTACCATGACACAAGCGGCCAGATATATTAAAACAACTGTCTACGTTCAGCTTGGATAAAACTTGCGCTATCGAGTCAACTTTCAAACTTGAATCAAGGTTGTTATATCAATCGTTGCAATACTTGCAAAAATCAACTGAAAAACAAGCTTGTAATAAGCTTTCATGGTATGTAGGACAGCACATATGTCACTTTTCTCGTTATAGATTCAATAATTTCGGTGCAAACTGAGTAAAGCTGATTTCATCAAAATCGTGGTAACCAAAATTTGTTTTTATGAAGAGCAAATCATGAAAAAAAAAAAAACATAATTCTACCTTTTGAAACTCATGATAAATTCCTCTTATCCATATGTTATGAATTTTCTGTGCACAAAAATAATGATTGAGAGAGGATGGATATAAAAAATGATCAAGATGTGTATTTTTTATAGTGTATATTGGAATTCCTGTAGGAACGGTGTTGATTAATATGTCCATTGTAAAAAAAACAAAGAAATTATCTTCTATCTAAAAAAAACAGTCAAGAAACAAAAATAAATACAATTAATTCTCAGTGAATAGTTTTATTTCGTAAAATAAAAAAAAGTGAATTTTTGTTGTTAAAAAAAAGACTCCTTTTCATGTTGCTCGATAATTTTCTTCCTACCTTGTTATCTTTTCTACTACTTTCTTTCCTTTTTGTCTTCTTTTGTTTGTCTTTTTCTTACCTCTCGTTCTTTTCCTTCTTATTTTTCACGACTTTTTTAGTCCTTTTTTTAAATTTACAGGAGGAAGATGATTCCGCTGCTCGAAGCTCTTTTTTCCTTACGTTTTGCCAACCGCAGAGCAGTATTGCCAGGCGACTAAGTTTATATAATATCCTATTCAAAGAGTTAAAATCACAAAATATCGGTACGCATTTCAATAGTAAAATATTCTTCTTGAAATCCATCCACCGTGGTCTAGTGATTATGATGGTTGACGTCGGAGAAGGAATGGAAAGCAATAAGCTGCTCAAACCAGGAATGCTCTAGTTGAAGTTTTCCAGGGGTTTTCTTCAGTCCGACCAGGAAATGGCTCTATAGAACCATTCCTTTGTCTCGAAGTGTGTCCGTTGAGTGACGTCATCAATAAGACGTAACGATCATGTACACGCCATAACGGGTAGAAATTGAAAGTTTTAGAGTCCACTCTGCTTCAACCTATATCACTACCTCATGGTTTTCTTTTATTTGTAAGGAAAAGTAAGACCTTAAAACTGTTTTGTTCTTATTCACCACAAATTAGTTGATATTGCCACTATGACTGTTAAAAGTATCCGGACAATTATTACCTGGATATTACTCGCATAATTATACGAATTGTTTCAGCCCTCGAATACGATTAATCGAACAAATGGATGCTGGATAGTCGAACAAAATAATATACGAATAATTGAACATACCACTTTCGCAGGTACCAACAAGACAAATATTCTCCTAGTCCTTGTTCAACAATACTCCGATTGGTTGCTACAACTTATTATTCCTGTATATTCCATGTTATAACTAATTATATCCCTCGTTATATGTTGAGCTTAAGTACACTTGCGACTAGAGACAGGACGAGGCTGAGCCATTCTCGCGCATGCGCATTACTCCTTAAAATATTACGCGTATCGGTAAATATTACTTCCAAGCATAAGCTTCCCGTTGCCAATTTAGCGTGTTGGTAGCATGTTAGAAAGCTAATCCAAGGAATGTGGGTTCAAACCCTGGTGTACTTTTTTTTATTTTTTTTCTTAATGAAAATAATTTTTCTCCTTTTTTTATATATATAAACGCATTAGGAAATTTAATAAAATTAGTAAACAAACGTATGTGGAGGTTAGGAAGTCAGGTTCGGTTTTTTTTATTGCATGCATGATTAACTCGTGTATTGTGTTTATTTTAAAGTGCAGTTAGCATGAAAACCAGAGAACTATTTGCTAATCTGTAACTCTATAAACTTTCTGTACAATAGTCATTAATATATAAATATTGGTGAACATCGGTCCAGAAACCTCGGAGTAGTTTAATTACAAAAATTTGCAAAGTGAACGTATGAGATCTTCGCTCGCTGACGCTCGCTCACCTCAATAATTATAATAATAACTGAGCCAATAGCGTATAAAATTCCTCTTCAGCAAAACGTGATAATTTTAGCACAGTTCTGGCACACAATTTCGACAGAATTTCGGTAAATATGTACAAAATAATTTTATTACTTTTTACAGTGTGTACCTATTCCAAACTCAAGTAGAATTTAAAGATTCAAATTCCTCATTTTCGACAATAGACAATTTTATGACAACGGTACTTGCTTCTTTACAAGCACAGTAATGGAAATAATTTTTAAAAAATAGTGATATTGATGCAAGGAGACAAGAGATTTCTATCCTTAATTTGATTACTAGATAAAAATAGTCCTAACAAAAACAGAGCTAGCAAATCGGATTAAAACCTTATTCTCCAGCGCGTTTTTCTTTTATATTCACTAGTAGTAATATGTTGGATACATTACGAAAAAATCTATACACCTGGTACTCCTGTAAACCTATACAACATACAATCTGAATTGACCTAGTGTTGCCAGGTCCACTGACCTACTGCCTTCTTAGCCGGGTTTTCCTTTTGCTTCACTCCGGCAACAGCATCAATGTTGCATTTTTTATTCCAGTAGTTCATGATAATAATATCTTGCGGGGCAATCAGGAAATTTCTCTCTTTGTTTATGTAGTCAGTACATATTAAGTTACAGAACAAGTACTGAACCAATGTTTCCCAAGTGAACTTCAGAAAATTGTAACAGGAAGTGATAATAAGGTAAAGGCACCAGTTCTCGGTATGTTGAGGTGGATTTTTGCAGAAAGTGCTTTCCATAGATCTGTGTGTAAGAAACACCCCAACCTTTTTCACTTCATTAGCAACTTCAGGTCTCGTGCGATGTAATAGAATAAATCTATCCGGTAATTCAGATTATAGTGATAGAGTTACGTTTCTTTACAACCCTAATTTAGCTACAGTAGTTGTCACCCTAAATTTTGCTGTTCCCCTATAGTCGTCACCCAATGTACTACAAATATTCGTCTGGAAAATATTATATAATCTTCTTTTTCATCTTCACTGGATCTTAATCTGGCAAAATAAAGCGTGCTTGAAAGAAAAGAGGCACAGAAGGCTTTCTAGAAGGTCCTCAGAAATTCTTCTAAAAAAATAAACCTGAGTTGACTTCCGGTGGAATATGTAGGAATTTAAATTTTGAATTTTACTGACGGCTACTCCAAAGAGTGAGGCTATAACCATGACATTTTTTAATATAAATTTAACATCATATTAAATTAAATTTACCACTTTCTGAAGTAAAAAATTTAAGTAGCAATTTTTCACCCGTGACGAGCATTGGTGCAAAGTATACTTGACTTGCACCAGTAGTCGTCACCTCCCAAAGCAGAGAAAGTGGCAGTCAAGGCACGCAAATTTTTTATAATCTGCTAATTAATTTTATCATTAAAGAGGCATTTTATGCACATGTAAACATCAAGTACTTACATGTAAAACTTCAATGCTTATTTTTGAATGTCCACTTGCTTAACGCTATTTAGTAACAAAACCATTGAAATAGCAGGAAACATGAATTTGCCACCTAAACACAAGACATTTCTACTAAACAAAGTGACGCAATAAGCATGTTACGTACCAGATTATGACTGCTAAGCTGCTCTGTTTTTGTCACCAAACGATGAAAGGGTGTCTTATTGTTACATGTTTAGTAAAAACATGACGACCACTGGAGCAGTGACGAGAACTGGTGCATTTACCTTATTTCTTTTTTTTTTTAAATAACTTATCTCACTGCTGAATAGGAAACAAAATACAACTTACAGTGGTAATACATGCTTAGAACTAGATGGTTAGTGACAACCATTGATCTCTATCTAAATGCGATACTGGACTGATCGATGTCATGAAAAAATAATGAATATATGAAGCCAGGGAGTGGAGGGGAGTTAATCTGGATTGTCCACTATCACTCGAAATCAATATGAACCAAATTTTCAGTTGTAACACGACATTTTTTTTTCTTTCGTTATCGCTGTGTGATCCATTTTTCATTTTTGTCTTAATTCTAAAAAAAACGTAAATATTATTTACTGCATACACTATTATATACACAGCCGGTACGTGCTCAACTCAAGAATTAAGACATAAAACAAAAAAAAGGACCGCACAGCAATAACAAGCGTAAAAGACTGATAATTTGGTACATATGGGTTTATATTGTTTTCGACACTAGGCGATCACTCCACTATCGTTACGTAGAGATCGATGGTGACAACAGAGGTATAACTCAAGCATGAACCAGAGCGAGAAATGAATGGTAGTTAATTTGCCATTTTAAAACAAGATTGTATATTCTTTTGTAGGAATGTATGATTTACGGTAGTGACGAATGTTGTCTCCAAATGGGAAAATGGTAACTTTCGCTGCCTTTTAATCAAAGTGTCCGAAGTTCGGCACCCAATGCGGTGGAGATACAAGTAGTTCGAAGTCCACTTTTAATTGTAGGTCCCGTCCTTAGCACGTCATCTTATTCAATGGAAAGCAATGGCAAACCACCACAGTTTCACCTTGTCTGGAGCTTTGACCCTCAGACCTACCTTCGGATAGAACACCCATAATCATCGCCACCATCATCATCGTCATAGTTTCAATTGGAACCCATTATTGAATAAAAAAGGATCAGTTTCCTTGTAACCTGTTTAGGGTTCGAGGCGCTAGCCTGTGATAGGTTAAAGAGAACCACGTACCAGTCACATATCCAGAAGGACATAAAAATGGCAAATTAAAGCTTTCAATAAAAGGAATTCACAAACGTTTTCTCATTATAAAAAAAAATGTATGGAATGGATTTAGAATTTTTTTACTTCTTAAGCCAATCTCGGTTGACCTCGTGCAAAACAGCTAAAGCAGAACGAACTCGCTTATTCATGCTAAGGGCACATTAAAATATTAATTCTAATGAAATTGCACATTCTTTGAATGTTTTCATATATATATAATGTAACCATTAACCTTATTATTAATATTATTATTATTTGCATTCTTTCTTTTTCGAATGCTAAGCGAGAACTATAGTGGATAATAAATTATTCAGAAATAGTTTTGCTATTCAAACAATGTTAGCTTTATCCCCCGTTCAGTGCAATGAATACGTAACTTTGATTTCTTAAAAGGACTTTTCACGTCCTTAATTATTGCAAGTGGCCTTGTATTCATGCTAATTTTCTTTTTCCGTTTGCTCTCTCTTTGTACGAATAACAATTTTGGAACCGAGGCGGCCGTAGCTCAGTTGGTACAGTGTTTGGCTTAGCAATCGGATTCTGGGAATGATCCCAGCGGCCGCACATCCTGACTGAGGTTTTTTCGTGTTTTTTCCTTAGTAATATTAAGTAAAAACCGAGATGGTACCTCTAAGTTATACGCAGGCAGACAACATCTCATCATACAGTAATGTCCCCCACTCTATCTTGGCTAGAACCAGAGTTGGCTAACGGCTACACATCAATCCAAAGTCAACACTTTTGAAATACTTTAAGGGAGGCGTGCGGAACAAAGATGGCCAATTTCTGGAGGTCGAGAAAAAAGGACATTTATGGGGCATAGGCTATGATAATTATTTTACGTCCTATTTGAGACAAATGAAAATAGATTTTTAGAAATATTAAAGGGCCAGTCCTCCCTGACCAGGAGCCTGAATAGTACCTAGAATTACAACCTTGTCGCATCTTTTCCTATCTATTTTATTGTAAGCTGCATTCGACAAATGATGGTAAAAAAAAAAACGCTTTACCAGAAACTAAATATTTGCTATTGACAGAAACAGGAAAGACATTTTGGTACACACAGAAATTAAGCTTTAAGCTTTGCAGACGATTTTTCATCATTGACGAATTTATTCGGGTTTTACGTCGTGTATATTGTACAAAGTCTTACAAAAGTTTCATCGACCTATCAAATTCATAACGTCTCTCTGATTAAGTCGATGGATAGGTGTATGAAATAATTACAAGACGTCTTAAAATAACCATGACATAAAAACCTTGAAAAAAAATCAGTAATAAATAAAAAAAAAATTGTTCGTTCTACTAAAGTAGTTTACTATTTCAAAACAAATGAACAACAAGTTTCAACCAGTAAGTTTGAGCGTCAAACAACTATATTTTGTCAGGCAAACACAAATGTATTCCCCTTATGATCATTTGGGCCTCTTGCACAAATTGATTTCACAAGAGCAGGATACTCGAATTTCAACTTACGATAGCGAAAAGAGGGACCACTCTTTTAGGTCGGATTTTCATCAGAATAAAAAAAGAGAAAAAGAAAACTTGATTCTCGTGGAAATTGGACCCGGGCCGCCCAGCCAGGCGTTCTATAGCGTACGCTAGCCAGGCAAGTGCGAACCAACGCATTCTAAAAGTCTTTATCGTCCCATCAAAGACTTAGGAAATACATTCAAAGATGATTATTGTGTATTTCTTCCTCCTCACGTCTTCTGGTATATTGCTGTCACCGAGAAAAGTTATCAGGTCTTCAGTTGTCACTCAATGCGATTAATTTCACAGTAGAGGTTCGTCTTTCGATAAACCTCGGGGTAAAAATAGTAGATAACAAACTTAACTACTACCCATGATGTATTGTGAATTATTCTAAAAGGATAAGAAATCTATCTTTCAATTTTGAAGAATAAATGACATCCTTAAAGCATCGGAATCGTGTCTCAAAAGATCGCATTTCCTATCCAAGACGAGAGTGCTTCGTTGAAAAAAAAACTTTTTCCCCCTTTGAAATTCAATAATCTTTGATGAAAACATTTTTCCATCGAAAGATAAGTGAAAAATTCCGTTCTTTTGATTTTGTGTCATGTAAATGTTAACAAAACCTACTTCCTTTTTTATCTAAAATGCAAACAAACAAACAGGGACAATTCATAAGCTACCTATGAATCAACATCACCAAACGCACATAGAGTTTTCTTCTTTACTTGTCGAAGAATTATTATGTTCACAGTTTCTTTGAATGTAGTAATGTTTTCATCTTCTTCGTTTATACGATTATTATTTTTAGCAACAGGTCAGCATTAGAACCCCTCGTTCAAGTCATTTTTATTATTAGAACGTATTTTCTTGTGCAGAATACACTCCACATGAAATATCTGTGACCAACGCTATATATAGGGTGAGTTGCCACATCGAGCTCTATGTAATGATGCTGGAGTGATCGACTAGTGACGAAATATAGAACCCAGAGCAAGCATTTAACGTCGATCGTCCACCTCGGGTTTAATCGAATATGGACTAAATTCTGAGTCCTAAATCAGTTTTTCACATTTATTATGGCTGTGGGGGCAATTTTTTTAAATTTATGTCTTAATTCTTTAATTATGCACGTACCGGCTTGTGCATATTGTAAATAATATATAATTTCTTGTGTAAGGGCTGGATTTCATGAATGTTTATGTTGCGTGCTTTGCTTGCGAATTGGGTGAGTAGCCAATTGAAACACGTGTTTTATTGTAAGGTAAGTGTAACACGTGTTTCAATTGGCTATTCACCCAAATCGCAAGCAAAGCTCGCAACGCAAGCGTTCATAAAATCCAGCCTTAAGGGCTCTTTTTAAAGCCCTTGCGTTGTTTGCAATTAGGGTGAGTAGCCAATTGAAACACGTGGTGTAGTTTTATTAAGTGCTGTAACACGTTTTTTAATTGGATATTCAGCCACATCGCAAGCAAAGCAAGTAAAGCAAGCGTGCTTGAAAATGAGCCCTACAAATTAAGACAAATGAAAAATGGGCCTCACAGCGATAACAAGTGTGAAAACTGAAATTTTGCTATATATTTATTTAAGACTCGAACTGGAAGATCTAGATTAACTGTATCCTCAGCTCTCTGGCTTCATATATTCATTAAATGTTAATGGTTTCCATTGGTCCAGTCAATGGTTGCACGAAATATTTTTATCTAATCTACGAGTAATTAGTTAATCTATAAATAATGCTAGCTTTCCTTGTAAGTGCTCGCCGTCGGCGGCTTTGCTTGCGATTTGTATGAGTAGCCAATTGAAACTCGTGTTACACGTAGAACACGTACTTAAACAAGTGTTTCAATTGGCTACTCACTCATATCGCAAGCAACGCACGCTTGCATGGAAAGCTAGCCTAAATCTACAAGTCATAGATAAAATAGTTATAGTGAATTCCCATTCTCTCAATTACTTTTTTGCCACCTTGTGTCAGTCCAGCCGAACTAGAGAAGAAGTAATATTAGTAAACAATGCGCAATACCTATGCTTTTAACCTATTGTAGACTCATAACGTGAAGTATCAGATGTCCAGTTTGCACTCTATTTTTTTTTTCTTAAGTCAAATGTAGGCACAATCGTTACTAGGATTATTTCATTCTTAGTTCATCTGAATTGACACCAGGTAGCAGGACAGACAGTGTGAAAAATAGATTCACCATCTAAAATTATTTTATCTGTGACTTGCGATTAGAATGATTTATGCAGCTGGATTTTAATGAAAGGGATAAAAAAGAATATCATCTACGGGTAATAGCTTTGGAAACAGAGATAAATATGAAAAGGGGAAAATACTGTGTAATCTGTAACTAATGACAACCATCATAACTATACACACGTCGTATTACAAACAAGATAGTTTCTGTTTAATTATTTTTTTTTATGTAAAGATTTACATTAAAATAATTTTAAACGAAACAGCTTATACATTTGTACTTTCACAGGGATTTGTGAGGTAAAGATTATTTTTAAAAATGTCAGAATAAATTAAGCTAAAGAAAAAAATTGGAATATCATTTGCCCTGATTACTTAATCCAGGGCTCGATGGTATGATCTTCTAAATTGGAGGTGAAAATTCTACCACTAAACTAACAGCATAATAATAGGCCCTATCTAATGAATAGGAAGAAAAATTCAAGTCCAAGAAAAATATAAAAGAAAGCAATAACAAGTAACCGCAATTTGTATCACCAAACTCCCACCGTTTAGTGCAATGTTTCCCAATCTTTTTCGTCTTGAGAAACCCCAGAAATATTTAACTGAAGTTTGGGGAACCTATGCTGCGTGGTATATAATGTTTTAATCTAACTATAAAGAAGTGAACTAAACAACAATTCGTACGTTCTGACTACGGTACTGATTTTCGCGGAACCCCTAACACTCTGTCGGGGAAACTCTAGGGTTTTGCGTAGCCTCGGTTGGGAACCAATTGGTTTAGTGGTTATTGTCGTGAAATTCGAATTGGCACTGGAGGGGGAGGGGGCGGGGATGCAAGCAGGTTCGAGTCTTGTCGATGGTCATCCTGTGTGTGGTTTCCCCTAGTTTCAGCAAACAAATAGTGGTAAAGGACCTAAATTCACACCTCGGCCGCTATCTTTTCACTCTCTGTCTCCGGAAAGAGTGCTTACGCAAGGGACGTGATCCGAACATAACTGAAACTTATTAATTTGCTTCAGATCAGAAAAAGTATTCGTTCTTTTTTCGAGTTCGTCTAGAATCTAGTTGGTTCGAATCACGGCTAGGGCATGGATGTTTTGTAGATTTGAAAAAAAAAAATCGTATTTATAGCCTTCTGCATGGCCTAGTCGGTATCGCATGCCTTCAGGACGAGCGATCTTATTTTCGATTCCCGGTGCAGGCTCAAAATTTCTGTGTTCAACCAGCATCGTGAGGACATGAACAAAAGAAGTAACGGACTGGGGTCACGAAAATCAGATACATGGCTATGAAGAAGCTTCACACTGAGCACATAACCCTCTATTCGAACAGTCGTCTGACATGCTGTTGAGGAACTGCCGCGCCACCCGGGTTAGTTTAGTATCTTGTGAGAAAACATATTTTTCTTCGAAAAAAAAATACCCTTCTTATTTGTTCCAAATTTCTTTAATGATTTTAAACAAATTTCCTGTTTTCTTCTGTAAAGAAATAACACTTTCAGGGCATTTTTGCAGACGAAGAAAATAACATGTGATTCTATTAATACTTTTGTCAATAATTAATAACTTTGGGTACAGAAAAATGAGCAGTAAAAGTGAAAGGAAGTGTTCAAGGAATTTGCCTTCTAATTCTGAAATTCCAAGATTTTTATCTCAAGAAAGAAGGTATTTTCTTGACAGGTTTCCTCCCTTACAGCCTTCCTGTTGATCCAAACTACAAAATAGCAGCGACGTCCATAATCTTTAGAGGAAAACGGGTATTATTATTTAGACAATCTACACAATGTCTTGACGTAGATAGATATGCCACTGCGCTTCTATCAAGATTTCCTGTTGGAGGGGGTAGATCTAGACAGCGTTGGATCCTATGAGTAAATACGGTCGTAACTGTAATGGGCCAAATTCTATTTTTTCTTCAATTTTTCTGACGAAAACATTCTTGTACTATCATATCTATTATAATAATTGTGTTAGGAACTATTAGTGGAGGTTAGGAAGGTCAGGTTCGTTTTTTTTCTCTTTTCATTATCCCCGATAGGGCGCCGCCATTTTAAACGTTGTCTTACGACCGTCTTTACTATTATGATCGGCGTGTGATCTAGACACTTTTTCTTAGTGTCCCTTCATCTCTCCCTTATAACTCGTGATGCAGGGATACTCCATATTCGAGGTAGGTATCCAAAGACACTTGAGGTGGGGAGATACACGATGGATGTGGATACGAGATACAGTATAATGTTTAGCTCCGTCTAAAATTATACTAATTGTACATGTAAACTGGAAGTTCGAGAGAAAGTGGTTACAGTAATTTATCCAGAATTTTCAATCGGCGGGGGGGGGGGGGGTATGGTAAGACCGAATATGGTAGAAACATGTGCGTTTTATCACGATTTATGACGCCTTTTGCTGTGCGGAAAGTTTGGGTCTATTCTGGTGTAGGGAGCGTATTACGAGACTGTTAAGGTGTTGGATAACCACTGTTGATACAGACCACTAAAACCTAACTTCCGGCTACGTCAATGCAAAATAATCGTGATTTTCATTCCCCCCTCCCCCGCACAAAACCACATTAGAGCGATATACTAATGTTGCATAAACGTAGTTTGAAATTTGAGATAATTATTAGCAAATACGCAAATGGTTACTGATCGTGAGGTTCGTTTCCCGGTTTTGCCTAGGATTTTTTTCCAAAGCGAGAGGGTCTGGAATGGTGCCCACCCAGCATCGTGATGCAATGGGGGAGCTGCTGTGAGTAAAATACAGTGGCGATCACAGTTGAGACCTTCGACTCTCCTCTCCCAACACATCTGGTCAGCGTGGAAGCAGTAATTCAACTCCTTCCTCCGGGAGAGGCCTCATCCAGTAGTATATTGAAAATGGCTGTGAATTATAATTATTACGCAAATGGTTAAATTGCATATATGGCCCAAACTATAAAACTTTAACAATGAAACTCCACACTTGAAACAAATCTCCTGCAAAGAATTAGAAAAAATCTCTGATAATGATGATTCAATATGTAAGCTTTCTTAATTCTTTCTCCTTTTAAAGTTTGAGTTTAGATTCCATTAGTGTGAAAAGAAGCACGAGCTTAAAACGTCTTAAGGGGCGTTTAGGCTTTACGTGGATGCGATTCTATTAATTTGACCAAAAATTACTTTTTCTGGTCCTATTTCAGAGCATAGTGACTTTTTGTTTTGTTTTCTCGTTTAATTTAATTTGATTACTTTGTTTTAGTTTTCCTTTTTTACTTCTGATAAGGAATGGGTGGAATCGGATCTTAAAGGAACCGAGAACTCGATCGTAAATGAACTGGTTCTAAAGGAACCGGGTACCCTGTTCCTAAATCCGAATCCTCGTTTCGAAGAACCGAATCCAGATTCCAAGATTAGATCCGGATTCTCAGTTCCATGATCCCAATCCGGATATCCTGTTCCAATATGACCTTGAACAGGATTCGGGTAATGCTGATTCGGATCTATGTGTGGTCATCCCTACTACTGATTCGTTAGGATTGGTCAGATTAGATTAGATAAAATATTGCATTAGGTTAGGCGAATGTTCAACTAATTTGACTGTGTTTACTGTAAACTTGACTTGCTAACACTTTCATTTATCCATAGCTTCCTCCCCATTACGTAAATCAATAAAACAGAATATTGTTTGTTCATTTATTTGCTTTGAGACAAACAGTCAGCTGTGGTTAAACCTCATCAACACGGTCTGAAGGATGAAGTTCCTCCGCGGGCAGTCTTCCGAGAGCAAGAACGGGGAAGATAGCGGTCTGGCTTTTAGTTTGTGTACTATCCCGCCATTCCGCTTGCGAAACTGAGAAAAATCTCAGTCACGATGACCATTAGCAGGATTCCAACGTGTGTGCCTCGCAATGCCATTACGAAGTAAGCAAGCGTTAAAATAATATTTAAGAACAGACACCTTCACAAAAGAAAATTTTGTATAACTATATATATATTTTTTTAAATATATTTTAATAACTTCTTTTTTCATTCTGCTTTACCTCTTGGGCAGCACTAAAGATACAAGAAACACTTTGGAGCACATTAGTTTACAGTACTGACGAGTAATTGATATTCTGTCACAAGCAGAACTATGTTTTGAAAGTCACTGGATGAGGTGAACCCATAGTGGTTGTCAATTGCCTTTTATGGGATGAAGATGATGTCTTAAGAAAAGAAACCTACGGTTTAAAATGGATTACGAATATATCTAGGATATGCATTATTAAAGTACGTAAACCCAGTGATTCCGCCAGACCTCCCCCTGTGAAGGTGTCACCCCCACAAATCTTCGAGAGAACCCCCCCCCCCCCCAACTTTAAAACTTTTAACGGCGAAATATTGATAGAAACCATGCAAAACTCCACTTATACCCTCCCAATTTTGACTTTATATCTTTTCCCCCAAAACTGAAAACCCTGCGGAATCCCCTACGTGTACGGAATAAAATGGAGACATTAACACAATCTGAAATTATTGAAATGTAAATTTTATTTTCAATCTGAAGACTTCAGCCTGTCTAGTTATTTATTTTATGCGTGAAAAAAAGAAAGGGCAAGGAAAACATCCGAACCTAACTTCAAGGTACTTTCTCAGCATTTGCTTGGGGAAACCGAACGGGAAATAGGAGGAGAAACCTGGTAAGATGATTGATACCTATTTTTTACTCACATTCACAGATTTCTTACGCATGCTGTTCATGTAGTGTTAACCGGAAGAAGAAGGCAGTCCCCGTGTTCTACTTGCTATGGCCGCGAACTTCGAATCGACATTGGAGAGGCAAGGACTCTCGAGTTTTCTGCGCAGGCAATCCCTAACAAAATTTCCCTTAGTTTCATTGAGTGAATGTCAGGATTGTAAGTATATAAAGGCCCTGGCAGCTACCTTCCTCATTCATACCTCAAGAAGTGCTCGCCAAGAAACGCCATCCTTTTGACATATGAGGCATCTGTCTGTTAAATGTTAGTACAAGCCTAGAAAATGTTATTTAAAATAATATTAACGCTGTTAGTTCTCAAGTAGAGTAGAAGTATTTCTTCATAAGTGTTTTTAAGTTATGACGACAGCAAATATTGTTCATCCACTACGCATACATGTTACGTAAGCACTTTGATACAAGTGTCAATACCTTTAAAATGGCCTCTTTATAGCACCTTCTAATAGTGAAAAATTAATACACACTCATTCTTGTAAACAAGCTTCTCTTTTTTTTTCTTACACCATTAGTTGCAAAAAATTTCAACTCCCTCCAGACTTCCTTCTTATCCTGTCATTGACAGCATTTTGATTTGCTCCATTCAAAGATGACCGAAACCGTTATGCAGTAACTGCATCATCATTATTGATAAGGCCAACATCCTACTTAAAGATCTGTTTTCTATCTTTCTGTACCTAATTATCTCCTTTATTGATAGCCATCTCCTTAATGATAGTTTTAAGTTCTCACGGATTCCTTCGCGTTTAGTCAATGCATGATTGATATTGAATGATACTCTTAAAATCATGACGAAATAATAGCATTAACATGCACAAAAATAGTGAAAGATCATTTTTAAAAAACACACAACAGAACAAAAAAAAACTGACACAATTTCTAGAAGATTCTTTCACGACTTGTACTCACCATTGCGTCCTATATTCTTAGAGAGCTGCTGACAGAGATCTTTGATCCACAAACAAAACACACAACAGCACTGGTTCAAATACAGTTAATTTGATGCTTCCTGGACAGAACGTTATCAAAACCAATCACAAACAAAAATTAAAAAAAAAAAATCGCACACACAAAATAATTTGTCGAAACACTAACAACTTCTTCCAAGAGAGAAAAAAAAATCACTCAAATCCAAGAAAACAAAATTGTAAATTAATTTGTAATGATAATTAGATAGATATAAAGGTGTTTCTGCTGCTGCTTGTTTGTTCTATAGGTCTACCGTTTGATCTAGATAATAGTTCGCGCCTGGTTCCACCACCAACCAACCAGTATTAGAGGAAGAAAAGGTTAAAAGAAGGCCTGTATGCCTGGAGTATATTGCCTTCTTGCGCACCACTTACTGACTGACTTTGGCCAAAGTACAGTAGTAGCAGTTTTTACCTCTCCTCTCTGGAGTTGGCCACTACCTCAACTACTATGCTATGTGGCCTTCTCGTTCTTGCATTTCCCCCTCCCCTTACCCCTCCACTTTCTCATTCTATCTTTGCTTTATTTTTTTTGTCTCTGTCTCTCTCTCTCTCTCTCTTTACTTTTCCAGGACAGAAAGAAAACCTGTGGGGACCACGGAGTACTCATTCTGCAGCTTACCATGACCGCGACAGCCAATCAGATCACAAAGAAACGAGAACAGTTGAGGTGAAAACGCCAATCACAATTTCTTACTGTGTCCAAGTTTTTTTTTTCTTCTTAAACTGTTCTTGTCCTGAAGGTATATTATCTGATGTGTATTTTTTTTCTTTTCCTTTCAAACCTCCTCTCTTTTTAACTATATTCTCAATTATTTTTCTTTCACAGGGATTAATTAATGTTGTAAAACAGAGCTTTGGTGATTTTAATTATAGGAAAGACCAGTAACCTAGAGCTCTTTATCGGTACTTGAAGACAACCAGAAGATTACAGAAGGAATAGCAACTAATTAAGTGAGAATTCCGCTACTGGAAGTAAAAGTGAGTATCCTTGGTGCCATAAACTGATGGCTTTTCTTGATATTTCCCTCCTTTCTCGGATTGTCTTCCAATTCACGAATATGTTTCCACAAGGTCCTCGAAGGTTCTTCCCAAAGAATTACCAGAAGGTCCTCGAAGTCGTCATCAATAGTGTTCTCTGATGACAGTAGCTCATCCGCAGAAAAACTTAACAACCTTCTAACAATCGTTCCCTTGCTCTTCTTTTACGGAAGGGAATCAGTGATTCTGCTAGGATTTTTAGTTTGGGGGATGTAAAACCAAAATCGGAGAGGTGTAGGTAGAGTTTTCTAGGAGTCCTATTGGTTTTTTAACCGTAAATGTTAAAGTTGGTGTGAGTGCTTGCGAATTTAGGGAATGACACCCTCCGTCATTATGGAGGGACTGGCAGAATTCCTGAAGGAAATCCGATAACCGTTGTCAAATCACTACTGTTCATTCTAAATGATGGAATCACAACTCTGAATACCTGCAAAGGATTCTGAGCGTTTTGGTTAGAAGGAAAACTCGTTGATATAGGGTAGTTCAGTAATTTTTAATGTATGAGAAAAAAGTAACACCATCGTCACTCCCTCATCATCATTCTCTGAGGGTGAATACGACGTGAAGGGAGGTCAATCCTCAAGAGGGTTGCCATCTTGAGGTTGAAAACACATGAAACACAACACTGTATACAAAAAAAGACTTATTCTTTCATTTTGGACCCAAAAATTATTGAATAATTTCGCACATACAATTATTCTCATATGTCAATCAATAAGCTTAAATAAATCTACTATAAAAACTTTGATAAACTTTATTTTGTATAGACCAGTCTTGTAACTGTATAGACCAGTCTTCGGCCCGTCACGTTCTAGTTAAAAGACACCCATGCCCCTGCTGGGACTCGAACCAGGAACCTTCGAGTCGTGGGCCTAATGCCTTAGACCGCACGGCTACCCGGTCGGCAAAATCTACTATAGTCTGATGTAACTCTTAATGTATAAATTAATTCAGCGTGACTTTACCCATGTCAAATCACAAGCTACATCGTTCACTGGTTGGACGATACGTAGCAAGGAGCGGACTGGCCCAGCCAGAACCCGCGAGTTCCCGGGTGGGACACTTGGAACTGTAATGTTTACCCAATAAACAAGACAACTTAATCCAGTTGTGTTAGTACTGGTAGCTGAGCAGAATTAAGGGGGTCTAAAGAGGCTGCACTCCAGGGACCCTAACTGTTCAGAGGCTTAGCCAAAGGTAAAACAGTTATCCTTACAATTACAGGGGATAGGTGGCAGGGGCCCTAACCAAGTCTATAACCCAGGGCCACTAAATAACTTAATCCAGCACTGACTGGGAGTGACTTGCCGTTCTTGCGAAATTAGCCATTTTGACACACAAGACTTGTTATGTGACCAACACAGAGACAGTGCTGAAGTTATAATCTCAGGTCTTCTGTAGGGATGTCACAAATCGAAAGAAGGGGCCATGAAAAGAAAGTTTAATGGTAAGTGCACATTGCTTCAATACATTCATATTTTAGGGCAATACATTTACTTAATCAGTATCCTAAGGGCCCTTGCAAGTTCTTTTTTTTTTCGAACCCACTAACACTACTAAACTCCGTTTTTGCAATCAGCCCTACACAGAAAAAATACTAGTAAATCCATCTATATTTGCATTCCTAAACTGTATTATTAAAAATTATAGTAATTGTAACCATAATTGTGCTGCGGTAACGAAACTCTTGTGCGAAGTTTACTATATCTGGTATTGTTGTAATTCCTAAACAATTATTACTAAATATTACATCGCTGAGAATCATATGTGTGGTTGATTGAACCATATTCCTGCATGACCTACAAGTTTGACAATATATTTATTGATGTTCTAATAATACTGTATGGTTGTTGGATGCGCATGTGCAGAAAAAAATAGAACTATTGGGCCATCCGAATCTATCACCTTCCCCTTCGATAGCACCTTTTCCTTCGTCGCTGCCATATTGAAGGTCGTTCGAAACCTAAAGGAAGGATCGCGAAGGTCCTTTTATAGTCCCTTTCATGAAGGTTCCATTGAAGATATCTTTCCGGAAGTTCGGCAATTTATTTTACCCAGAAGACCCAGCGAGATATGGCAGAAGCTGTGTTACCGCCTGTTTCACCAAAAGAACCTTAGATAAAAATGTTACCATCTGAAGTACATTTAATATAGTAAATATTGGACATTAATGAAAGAAAATAAATTGTATACATATTTTTTTGTCTAGTGGCTGAAATTGTGAAATAAATCCAACTAGATTTTTTTATAACATTTGCATTTCACCGTACTAAATTAAAATTTGATTTAATTTTAGTGCAGCTTATAGATTTCACACCTCTAAA
>JAGDQP010000180.1:140776-195220 GCA_022664845.1 Lepisma saccharinum
CTACTAAATTATATTCGATTTAATTTTAGTGCAGCTTATAGATTTCACACCTCTAAATTAGAAGTGATGAAACATTTCTATGCAGGAATTCAGTCAGAATTTTTTGTTTGGGGAAGTAAAGCGAAAATTGGAGAGACGTAAGTTGAATTGTTCCGGATTTTATAGAGAGTTTTAATCTGCATTATGCCACACACTTCCAGTAAAAATTAAGTTGGGGCTGTGTACTTGACAATTCGGGGGTTACACCACCATTGGGGGGATCTGACAGAATCCATGTTTCCATCATTCATTGTAGCATATGTATTTTATTATCACTTCACGTTCACCTGGTAATGACTAGGAACCTTGATTATAGCATTTGCATCATTGCATTGCAGATTTTTGCATTATTATCTTAAAGTGATTTTGAAGGAAATACTCAGGTTGTTCACCCTCGCATACTTTCTAAAGTCCTTACGTATAATAAGCGTCTGATATGTAGGTGTATAGAAAACGTAAAGTTAGAATGCAGTTATCTACATCCGCACACTCTTAGTGTTTTACTATACAACATATTTGAAGACTGGGACAATCAATAGCACGATATAGAGTACAGGAAGTATAAAATGTTTCGAGTTATTGGGAGGGGGGGGGGTAAAATAAAATTAAAACGACGAGAGAGAAATCAGGGACTGTTTAGCAACTTACACATTGGGGCAAACACATGCAGTACTGAACATCGCGTCTACTGAAAAATATCTAATCTGACTTTAATTAACCTCTCCTTCGCTCTCTCGAGATACTGTCCGTGTTTTCTTGTGGACGTTCATTCATAACACAAAGTAGTGTTCGATTTGCCGAGGGGATGTCGGGAGTGCGTGAGTATTCTATCACTAGTTGTTCATTTCGAATATCATCCCAACCAGGGATAAAATCTTTGTATTTCTACTTACCAGCTACCACTAGCTTTAGGAATTACCCTTCGTAATTTATGACAAATCGAACACTGGAACAGAATGTTGTCATAAGTAAGCTAGCATGTTTATTATATGTTTATCTACTCGAGTGCGTATTTAAGGAAATAATGACATAGCTTTCCGGAACACTTTATGGATTACTGGTTATCGCTAGATATTTATAGAAGTGTCTGCGACAATTATTGGTAACGGAAAAAGTGGTGTAGAGCGTACATATTCTTCAATACTTGGCAGAAGATGCGGGCCATAAAGTAAAGTTTCTCCAAAAAAGCTCTTATTTTTCTGTGGTATTAATGCTAGCGTGATATTTCAAGCTTCGCGAGCTCAATACAAACTAGAGATGTACCCTTGTACACAGTTTATAACACACAACGCATCATTGTTATTTGATTTTCTTTCTCGCTAATACAAAAATATTGAAAGGTCATTTGTGCCTTTGTACATAATACACAGCCACTTTAGCATTACACATGTTTTATTTTAAAAACAACACACAGGGATGCGTTGCGTTTTACAAGTAAAGGAATGTTGCAGCTAAGTATTTCCTCCAGAACCCCGATACGGAGACGCCACCTCTCCAACTTTACCGAAGTATTAGATATTTTACGTTAAATAGAGCAAATCATAGAATGTTAACTACACAGTCGCCGAATTTCGGTTTCACATTCGTTCAAAAAGTTCTGGCGGACATAGCACGCAACATTCCAGCCTAATGTATTTTTGGAATCATACTAATTTATTATTGTGCATCCTGTAATTCTTACTATGGGGGAATAAATGTGATATTTTTGTGATTGTTTCTACATGTTTACAGTACTAATTGACGTATGGACATAATGGCGGAAGTTAGGATATCTTCTCAAATTTATCAACAGATGTCGCGCTTATCGAAGGACGTTCGAAACCATTTCCTTCGGAGGATCAAACGAAGATACTTTGAATATTTCCTACCCGAAGGGAGTAGGAGTTAGGAATTGATTCCGGTTGCCCCCTATACCGTTCCCTGGGACACTGTGCTTGTGTGGTTGGAAGCCATCTTTGTTCATTCGGGAGAAAAAAGATTATGTGAGGAGTAGCTAACGATGGCGAGGAAAAGTGAATTTCTTGGAGATTTACATCCTTACATGAAAATCTTAAAGGTGAGTGTAAAATATACCATGTTATTGTTTATGAGTGGCCAACCAATTGAGGCATACAAGCACAATGTTTACGTCAGTTACATAAGACGATCTTGGAGCAATACATATGGTCACAACAACAAGAAAATATGGTATCAATAAACTAATATGATTGGAGAAACCATAAAATCCTATTTGTCATGGTTGAAATTACGAATTAAATTGAATTTTATTGATGAACTTTAGGCATCTAAGGCTCAGGCCTGGATAGGGGAGGGGGAAGGTGTCGGCCCAGGTCTATGTTGAAGGTGCCATCCCAGCATTTGCCTGGTATGACTGAGGAAAAACCCCGTAAAAATTTTCAGTCAGGACGGTCGGCCGTGTTGAAATTGGGACAGCACTATTATGGGTTACAAATTTAATACAAGTCTCGCTAATCGTATGTTGTCATTAAGACAATATACATGGTTATATGCATTGTCATAATTACAATAGAATACTGTGAACAATATTTTATGTTAAAAAGCCTGTTTCAAGTTAAATTAGCAAGATGTTTACTTAGCATTATAGATAATCATACAATAATGCGTAGTTGAATTTCCAATCGGGGAACTATGTCTGACCACGATAACTATATTGTTAGAAATTGACCTCGGGTACCATACAGTATTGTTGTGGTAACTATAAATATAGTTATAACGACAGTGTCGTACCATACAGTATTGTTGTTAGTTGTAACGACAATGTCATATTGTAGTTATAACTATATTTACAGTTATCACAACAATACTGTACCCTAGGTCAACTTCTCGTAACTGTATAGTATGGTCAGACATAATTCCCTCAGTGGAAATCCAACTATGCACTATTGTACAGTATAATTAGCCATAATGCTAAGGAAACATCTTGCTATTTAACTTTAAACAGGAATTTTAGCATAAAATATTGTTCACAGTATTCTATTGTAATTATGACAATACATATAACCATGTATATTGTCATAATGCCAATACACGATCAACAAGTCTTGTATTGTATTTGTAATCCATAGTATTGCTGCTATCTCAACAACTTTGAAAGCACTACAGGTTGAAAGATTTCCCATTCTCTTCCACAAATTGTAGTTACCTCCCGTTCTCATCCATTTAGTTCTCAAACATGCTTCATTTCCTCTCCCAATCTTATATTTGGTCTTCATTTGAGTCGTTTCTTTTATCTGAACTGTTATTGTTTGTTTTTTTCCCTCCCATGAGCTGTTGTTTGGATTTCTTCAAACTCTTATTGTCGTCGATCACTTTCCTAACAAGAATTTTGTTGTAGTTTTGTATATTCCTCCTTGTTTTCCTCCTTATGGTTTCATTCATTTTGCTATGTTCAGACTTCTTTCCCTTTCATTCGTTTTTGTTTTTTTTTCATTACAAGTTTAGCTTCTTGTGAAATATTGTTCTCTTCTCGGTTTTTGATCTCTGCTATTTTCTCGGCTGTCTCTCTCTTACTATCGCAGTCAGTTCTATTTTGTTCCAACTGATACCTTCTTCATGTTCTATCTTTTCCCATGCGCTGAATTTGTTGCTTAGTTCTATTTCGAATTCTGTCTTTTTTTTGGTGGTAGATTTTTCTCAATCTAAAAAAACTGTCAGTTTTCCTCTGATAACTACTTTCGCTTCCGACTTGTATTTCATTTAAACTTACGTCACGCCGTGCTAAGATCACTCAAGAAATTTTGAATCTGTTCAAAACAGTCAAATCTTATTGCTATTCGACAGAACATAATTTGTTAAGTTTTCAACTCCATTTAGTTGCCTTTCCATGTTCACTTGCTCTGAGGATACATCTTGCAAAACAAAAACATTCACGTTGAAAATGAATAGTTCTGAAAAATTCTATTAGTCTGTCTCCCATGTTATTTCTTTCAATGGGTACTACTTCTAGACATACTTGAAAGTGTTTATCTTTTTGTTTGCAGTTTGTACGATTCCTGACATTCATTTTCTTTCAAATTCAGTGTCCCTTTCATCTCAAACTGTTATTTCGCTTTCAATCAGTGCTCGAAGTGGGCAGTGGGCAAGAAAAGGTAAGGATACGCTTGCATCTAGTGGCGGCGATTGATTAATGAAAGTCAAGACAATGAGCTCCCATTAACAAAAATGTAGGGATGCGCAAAACTAAAATGAAAAAAGTAAGCCCCCTCGTGTCTCTCCCCACTTCGAACATTGCTCTAAATGTGTAGTAGTGTGGGCTTCTGAAAATTAGTTGGTTACTAACTCATTCCGATATTAATGCAGTAACTACACGAATCATTTCGTCATTTGAATAAATAAATAAATTGAATAGCCCCTCACAAAATAAAATAAAATAAAATATTTTATTTATTTATTAGAAGTTAGCACGGATACAGCAAAGCCATTTTACACAAACATGTAACAAACAATAAACAATAATAAAAATAATATAACAACAAGGACTTATGCAATAGGAAATAACATCTTTTTTTTTCATTCATTCATTCATTCTAGATTCATATAAAAAGCCTTTAGAAATTTACTTTTACTGAGGCAGAAGTCGGGTGGCAAAGGAAGAGTATTGTAAAGATGTGATAATCTGTATACAAGAGATCACTGGACCAAACACAATCTCGGTTTTGAGAGGTAGAAATGATGTTGTGAACGAGAATTTTGTCTGGGTACTCTTAGGTTAAAAAGTGGAAGAAGGTCGTTTGGTCCTGAGTGTGCCTTGCATTATTTTATAAAGAAATTTTAAGTCATTTGGTTTTCTTCGTGTGTCTATGATTTTAAGTCAAGAGAATTCAAAATGTCTACGTTAGATTTGTGTTGGAGGTAGGGTACCCTGTGTTGTGCAATGCGGATAAAGAAATTTTGGACTTTGTGTAATTTAGATCCGAACAAAAACACCAGAGGTGCAAAAAATGCAGCCAAGTTCTTTAGCCCTAAAAAGGTGTGAAATGGGAGACGGATGAGCCAAGTTCCTTCGTGACAGCATGTAAGAGGAACAAAGAAACTTCGCGGAGGTAGCAAGGTTCATGATCCTCAAGCTATAAGGGTGGTGGGGATCCTAAAACCCACTACGTCCACCGCCACCAACCCTAAGGCTGTTGCCAGCTCGCGCCAAGTTCCTTTGTTCCTCTTACATGCTGTCACCAAGGAACTTGGCTCATCCGTCTCCCATTTCACACCTTTTTAGGGCTAAAGAACTTGGCAGCACATTTTGCACCTTTGGTGTTTTTGTTCGGATTTTACAGCTTTTTGTAGGTCGCTACCGAGTCGTATACATACTGGGTTCGCCTCGCTGGGTGTGCTGCCCCAGAATTCCGTGTGCGCCCCAACTTCAAATTTTTAGGGTTACGCCCCCTTTATTGTAATCAGACTTTATGGGGGCAGCGCCCCATGCTGTGCAGACCTTTTCCCATATCCCCTCGGGGGCTGCACCCTCATAGCGGTGGTTTGATCGATTTATTGAAACATTTTCGTGATGGTACACCTTCATACCAAATTTCGTTTCTTTAGCTTCAGTGGTTTGGAAAATGGTATTTGGGCGGCTATGTTGAATTAAAGAAAGCGATTTTTAAAAAGTTTTCTTACATTACCATTACCTACTTGTGATGGTACACCTTCATACCAAATTTCGTTTCTATAGCTCGAATGGTGTGGAAAAGGTTTTTTGTGCTGCCATTTTGATCCAAGTTAACAACTTTTTCAAAAATGTAAATTATTCCTAAAGCACTCTTGTTAATACACCTTTATGCCAAATTTCGTATCTCTAGTTCAAACGGTCTGCAAAATGGATTATGAAGTCAGCCATTTTGGATTCAAAATGATGTCTTTGCAGATATTTTGTAATCTACTAGTGATGATATACCGTCATACTTCGAAATTTCATATTCCAATTTTTAACATCTTTTTTTTACAGAACCTCCAAATCGCTGATTTCGCAATAAACTCTTGTTCCTGTATAGCATGCTGACGTTTTGTGACACGCGGAACTCGGCTGCATGCACTGCCGTGCGTGTTGATACTCCCCTCGATTCGCTCGCGTCGCTGCGCCAAGAATCCCACGGCAGGCCGCGCATTGAACTTGAGGAGTTTGGAGGAACTGCGTCCTTTTATCACAACCAGAATCTGCAGGTCACTGCGCCCCATGATGCAGATATTCCCTCATACTCCAGAGCGCTGCGTCCGAATGGGGAAACTTCCACATTCTGCCTGTATAACATGCTACTGGTAGTGCTAACGTTTGTGACGAGTAAAACTTGTTGGGACACGCAGGAGTATTGGAAGTTGGCGCGAAGAACTAGGCTCATCCATATTCCATTTCACCACTTTTTAAGGTTGAAGGAGTTAACTGGACAGTTTGCACCCCTGGTGCTTTTGCTCGTATTTCGCAGCTTTTTACACTTGTGTAATTTATATGCTCGCTTCGCCTCATTGGGGCGCTGCCCCCAGAATTCCAAGATGGCTTCGCTGGGGTGCACCCCTTTATCGCAATCAGGCTCCCGCTGGGAACTGCACCCTAGTAGGGGAGACGAGCCGAATTTATTCTAACCTACTCGTAATGGTACACCTTCATACCAAATTTCGTTTCTCTAGCTTTAGTCGTTATAAAGTGGGGCTTAGGCGGGCATTTTGGATAAAAGATGGACACATTTTTAACGTTTTCTTATATTTTTCGTGAGATACTCGTGATGATATACTGTCATACCAAATTTCATTTCTCTATCTCGAACGATGTGAAAAATGGTATTTCAGCTGCCATTTTGAATCAAAGATGGTGACTTTTTTAAAACGTTGTTATGTTTTCCTAAACTACTCTTGATAATACATCATTATGCCAAATTTCGTATCTCTGGCTCAAGCAGTGTGGAAAATGGATTTATGACGTCCGCCATTTTGGATCCAAGATGGCTTCATTAGATATATATTGTAATATTTTCATAATCTACTAATAATGATGTACTGTCAAACTAAATTTCGTTATTCTAGCGCCAGCCGTTTAGGCTGTGTATTCTTTAAAATTTTAGAGTTGGCGGCCATTTTGAATACAAAATGGCGAATTTTTAAAATTTTTAAAAAGTTTTCTTAATTTGCTATTAATGATGTAGTTTCATACCAAATTTCACTGTTCTAGCTTTAGTCGTTTAGGTTGTGTGTTCTTTGAAATTTTAGGTTAGGCGGCCATTTTGAATCCACGATGGCGACCTTTTCAAAATGTCGGAATTTTTCCTTTATCTACTTATCATCCTCTACCTTCATACCAAATTTAATGTTTCTAGCTTACTCCAAACACCCTAAACAATATGATGAGTGAGTGAGTCAGTTAGCCTAAAATGTGCAATTTCAGGGGTCCACAACGAGAACATAGTTTGAGATACGAATATGAAATTTTGTACATCTGCACATATTTACCATATCTAGTTAACGGCAAAAGCTCATATTCCTATCTTTAACATATTTTTTCTTACGGGGCCCCCAAATCGTCGATTTTGCCATAAACTCTTGTTCCTGTATAACATGCTTCTGGCAGTGCTGACGTTTTCTGACGTGAAGAACTTGGCTCATGCACTGCCGTGCATGTTGATAAATTGGTTTCACAAGCCATAGACCAGATAAATGAACAGTATTCAATAGTAGGAAGTACACAAGTGAGAAAATATGAGCGAAGAACTCTGAAATCTTTAATATCGGTAAACCTGTAGAGAAGTCCAAGAAGTTTGAGTGCTTTAGAAGTTACGAATTCAATATGAGGAGTAAAATTGAGTTTTTCATCAAATATGATACCAAGGTCTGTGTAATGGTCTACCCATGGAATATTAGATGAGGCTAATGTGTACGTACATTTTGTGTTACGGGTTTTGAGTGAGAAACGCATTGCAGCAGTTTTGCAAGGATTGACTTTCAGTAACCAATTATTGCACCACATTTCAACAGAATCTATAGCGGCTGGAAGGAAGAAAGTACCTTCTGTGGATTTAATTGTCTTAAAAATTTTGCAGTCATCAGCGTAAAGAAGTACAGAGCAGGAATTATCTATCTGTTCACATAAGTCATCAAAGAAGAGGGAAAATAAAACTGGCCCTAAGGAACTTCTTTGAGGGACACTTGAAAGCATGGGGAGCCACTTCGATGTGCTACCAGAGAAGACGACACGTTGTTCTCTGTCAGACAAATATGATGTTAGAAGCTGATATCAGAATAACCGGGAAAAAAATGGATATCAAAAGAACGAACAGACAAATTCATGATTATTTTTAAAATTTTAAAGCCTTTAGGAAACAACTTTGGCTCAGGCCAGATGCATGATGATGGGAGAATTGGTTGAACGAAGAAAGTGAGGGGAAACGAAAGAACCCGGAGAAGACTCATGCACACGGTGTTTGTCCAGCACAAAGTTCATATAGCACAAGCAGGGATCAAACCAAAGACCCTCAAGCACTAGAGTTGAGCGCTCTACCGTTGAGCCATCGAGGCCCATGAATTTACGAATATATACAGTAACTTAAGTGTACTAATGCTCTAATGAATGATATGTTCTTCAGACATTAATTATACCAAAATGAGAACGAAATATGACTGATATTGAAAGTAGGATATCAGAATCTTTAAAACCTAAAATCCAGAGAATTCTTCTACAATATAAAGCACATGGACTGAAGTTTTATTTTAGTAATTATAGAATTTCCTCCTTCCATTGTTTATCTTCCACAGCATCATCTTAATTAGGGTTCTTCTTCATCTCCTGGTTAGCGTATTGTTCAAAAACCCTTCCAGGTAGACACCAGATGATATCTTCAAATGAAGGTCAGTCGTCAACACATTCCATCTTGACTTCGTTGTAAAGTACATTATTTTTAATGAGATAACTCTTTAGAAGCGAACGGCGTGTCTGATGAATGTAGATAGAAATGTCGATGGATAATAAAAAAAAAGTTTCCGCTTCCTTATACAGTAGCTGTTTACAGTGGTGTTGACGTTGATTCTACTTCTAAGATCTAGCCATTGTTCTTAAACTAATATCTGGCTTAACAGAAACAATGTTTCTTTCAGAAAATACTTTCCTGAGGGTATATATACACCTTGGAGGTACATTTTCTTCTTTCCAGAAATACCAGATTAGGTTCCATATTTAACTAACTAACACAATGGCTTACGGAACTTGCAAATTCATTCATCGCCGTAGTAACAAATGTTCGCCATTGGATTCTACCCTGAGCAACATGAAGCCAGTTATCATCACAAACACCTACTTCTCGAAGATCTCTTCTAATATAGTCCTCCAACGACGTCTCGGTCTTCCCAACGTTCTCTTTCCATCCGGCTTTCCAACCAGGATAGACTATATTCCTCGTTATTCCCCCATCCGAGCTACATGGTCTGCACACCTTAGTCCTCGCGATTTCATTATTCTTACAACATCTGGTGAATCGTACAGTCCGTGGAGTTCTTCATTATGCAGTCTGCTCCATTCCCCAGTCATCTCGTCGCGTTTCGGCCCGTATATCTTTCTCAAAACCTTATTTTCAAATACACGTAATTTATGTTCATCTGCTAGGATCGTACTCCAACTTTCGCAACCGTAAAGTATTACCGGCAGAATAACCGTTCTGTATATTTTCAATTTCAATTTCTTTATATTAATCGCGGTGTTAGAAGTTTTTGGACTAAATAGAAACATGCGTTCCCCGATACCAAGCGACTTTTTATTTCTTCTGTGACTTTATTTTTGCTTGTTACGTATACTCCCAAGTATTTAAATTTGTTTACTTTCTCTATGACCTCATTCCTAATTATTACGTTTTTATTTCCTTTGTTCCCTGTGTTTCGGCTTATCATGTATTTTATTTTATCTATGTTTACCTCTAGACCTATCTCATCGCACGCTTCTACTAAGACATCGGTGTTGCTTTGTAGTACATCTATATCGTCCCCTATTAAATCTACATCATCCGCGTATACGAACAGTTGATTCAAACCATTCAACGATAGTCCCTTTTTGTCCCCTTTAATTTTTAAAATCGCATATTCTAACGCAAAGTTAAACAGTATAGTGGTGATAAGGCATCACCGTGTTTCAATCCGTTGCGAATCTCGAAATTATCTGGCATATTATTATCAAGTTCCATATACACGGCGGAAATAACACGACTTTCCGTGTGAGGAAAGATGACATGTCATCGGCATACAACAGGGAAATAACATTCTTTCAATGATAACAAAAAAACAAAATGGATTCTTCGAAAGTATGTAACTCTTACTCTTGATTGTTTTGCAAACACACATCTTCTTCTTCTTCTTGTTCTTTTTTTTTTAACTTGGTGCAAACGAATTATCGTTGTTTGCTAGAAAGGCGTCCCATTCATGTTCATTTCGACCCACATTTAGTTCAGAGAATTTCTTGGAATCTCCTGCATCCGTCGTGGAATATCTTGCGCATCCATTCCACAATTTTGAAATATGCATTTTCGGATAGAGCAGGTTAGAAGTCATTGACGCTAAGACATACAGCATCAGCTCTGATGTTAATGGTATTAGAAATATGAAGCTCTAGTGTTCATTTCACCACTCTTTTGTCAACCTGTAGCTTCGAAACGGTCCAAGAAACAGTAAGTAGGATTTTTTTTAATTTTTTATATATAATCTCTTGAAGTTTGTCGACGAATTACGTTACCACCCTGTATATATAACCTAGTCTCATAGCCCTTGAAAGAACGAACTACCCCCAAGATGTATAAATATTCTCGGACAGGTTTTTGCGGAAGAAACCCTCCTTCAAACCAGACAGAAGTTTAACAAAATAGCTACAGCGTTAAAGCATTATTATCAACGTCGTCACTGTAAACAACTATAAGAAAGAGATAACGTGTGTTTTAATCTGTATCTTTGAAGTTAGGGAGTAGAGCATCGGATTGCTAGCCCGGGAGTTCGGATTCTACTCCTACCCAGGTCAATATTATTTTAAAACAACAACAGCATATTTTTCCTTAGTACTTATGGAAAATACTATCTTTTAGCATTTTCAATATTTAACATAATTCACTGAAATAGGCAGGTTAGGTAAAGTCAGGTTAGATTATTCTTTTTAATTATACGCGATACAAACACCTTTAACATTAAATGATTTATTTCCATTTTCTTTTTGCAATACCATGTTCCTTCCCTTTTCATTTTCAGTGATGCAAAGTAGTTCACTCCCTGTGCAGTGATATTTTACGGTAGCGAGCCTCCCGTGAGCGTGGAAGTGAATTTGTAGGACAAAGGGGTCACTCATTGGCGGAAAAGTCACCAATCCATGATTCAGGATCATAATAATACGAGTATTAAGCTTCGCTCGCTCTCGCTCGCTCAGCATTAAAAGGTTCATTCTGTGTTTTTTCTTTTAAATTGCACTTCTCCGAGATTTCTGGACTGATCATCACCAATTTTTGTGCAGTGATAACGGTTGTTGTGGAAAAATGTTTAAAGATGATGAAATCAACAAAACATTGTTCGGTTTCCATGAGAATGATGCCCAAAAGAAAACTTATTTTCACGAATTACGCAAGAACGATTGGACCTATTACAACCAAACTCAGTATTCTGATAGAGTGGACAATCCGCCATGTTTTAGCAGCACCAGAAGTTTCACATTATTACCGTTACCACGGGAACGAGATTCAATTACTAAAACTTACATTCGCGCCTCATGTGAGAACATTTGGATTAATTTGCTTCAAGTTTCTCATGTTTGTATAGACTCAACACCTAAGAGTTGAACCACATCAGAATGTCAATCTATTTACTGCTTCCGTGGTAAACAAAATGGATTGTTAAATACATATTCGACCGTTACGCAGGAATCAATGAGTCAGTTGCTAAACTTCAGATACAATGTTAAGAAAGTCACGTTAAGGGTTTAATCGCATTAGAATGTTAAAGGATATACTGTTTCCATATATCAATACTCTCTCACAATACATATGTTGAGGATGATGAATATATAAGTGGCGGCTCATCAGATGAAGCTAGTAAACTTCAGCTTCACTTATTATTTTGATATGCATTCACTAAATAGACATTAATAAGTATTAATTGGGACAGAAAGTCACTCAACATCATCTAAGATCGGATAGTGGTAGCATTATCAGTATTCTGTCTAAGCCCAGAAATCCCAGAATAAATGTTAATGAACAAGGATAGGAAGAATGTATTAATGGATGAACGTTTTGGTAGTACTGCACCTATTATTTGTATCACGAGCCGCCACTGGAATACATACATTAAATATCTGCTAATCTAATTGAGCCATAGGAGTAGAATAAACAATGATTGACTAAGGATGGCAAGTGAAGCCTTTGATTCCGCTCAAACTACGTATAAGGTCTCACGTTATACACATTGCTGCGGTCATCTTACGTCATATCCGAATTAACGATAAGGTTATGAGGTAACCAATGCATGTATGTATATATGTGTTTTGTATATGTGTGTGTGTGTTTGTGTATGTAATCCCCCATACTAATTATAGAGCGCATAGTAGTCAGGACGACAAGTGAATTACATGCATATGCTATGGCGGTATGACGTACTAGGACAACAACATTGATATATCTGGCATTCTACTTGGGCTATCGGAATGGAATAAAAGATGATTGTCTCAGAATGATAGGTGAAGCCTGAGAGTCCAATTAAGGTTTCGATAACGTATCACGTGATACAGGCTTATTATTAGATTACAATATCTCACTTTTTCTAGGTGTATCGAGCAGGAATAAACGATGTCCAGCTGAGAATGGCACAGGTAACTTAAAATTGCAATTACGAAAGGACAAAGGGTGATGTCACACAATTTTCAACCTGCAACGTTAACATTACGCATAATATATGTAATGCTCACATAAATAACACAGGAAAAATAACATAGGCAATTTATTTGTCTTATTTAGAGATGAGGTACAAGAAAAATAACTTCATATTCGTGTTTCTCATATCGAGTTAAAAAAAAAAAAGATTGCAACGGTACGATCAAAGGACCCCCTCGCTCCCAGGGCGCCATTTTCATTTCTTTAAATCAGACGTTTGGCTCAGAATGGCTCAACAAAAATAATAATTATTTCAGAATATCGAAAATGTGTGTCGTCACTTACTTACGGTGTCATTTTGAAAAATATTTATATTTCAATATCTCGTGTTGTAATTGTATCAAGATAGAACAAACAAGATCTTACTCAGGATTGCATCCGAAAGTGCAAAGTATAATTAAAATAGCAAAGACATGTGACGTCACAAAGTACAAGCCTCCATTTTGCGATATAATCAAATTTAAATAAATTTCATTGTAGTCGTCGTATCGAGGTGGAATTAAGAAACTATAGCTCAGAATAACACCGAGAACCTTATAGACCTAAGTTAATAAGGATAACGTGTGACGTCACGTACTTTCCGTCCGCCATCTGGAAAAATATTTACACTTGAATATTTAGGAGTTTAGTGATCGTTTCAGTATTTGAACACCGGCAACCACGCGTTCGCGCACCTTACTCCTATCTTGTTTACCAGAATGTAAAATATTCTGATTAAAATTAATTTGTGTATGCGACGACATTCTTACTTCCGGCAAAATAATCCGTTTCGCAATATACACATCAACTCCCTTATTCAATCTTATAGACATCACCCAAGAAGGATGCGTCCTAGTAGTATTAATAATAATGTCCTCATCATCAACAACATAATCCTAACCTAATCAACTCTCATCGAGTTCAAAATAATATTGACTGTTTGAAGGAGACAAAATAGTCATCTGTTCTGGACAATTTCCAGAAACCAAAGCCAGTTTCCTGGAATTCAGACAGTTTGCATTCACCGCGGGACGTTGCACCCTGCATTTGAGATTCACTTTGGCTATAAATGCCACGACACTTCAGATATAACATTAAAAAAAAAAAAAAAAGAATGATACTATATAATAAATCAAAAGAATACACAGTATATGTAAGAGCATCTTTAAGGCTTGTTGGGTTTACGACGAAGGTAAAGTAATTCTTGAAACTTCTGAAGACAATTGGCACTTATTTTCCACAATTGAAACAATGCAGTTCACAAAAATTGTCTCTTGAAATAATTCACATACCATTTATCTGAACTCGCTTGGAGAACAAGAAACTACCCAGTGCAGTATATCAAGCCACCGCACAACAATAAGCCATTTGAGTGACATCTTAACATTCAGTCAAACAAACTCAACGTATGTTTGAAAGCTAATATGCGAAAAAGAATAAAATGGTGTGACAATAGCATAATAAATTTAGGCGAAAAAGAGAACGAAAATATTAGAGATTTAATCACCATTTTGTTTCATCAGTTGAGGTTGTTTGTAAGGTTGAATCTCCAGCATTCTCCGAGTAGAATAGTTATCATTAGCGTCATCAAGAACAACAAGAATCTAGCCTCTGCAGTACTGCACTTATTCAACACAAGACACTGATATTGAACCTTTCGTGAGTGCCAACCGTCGTCTGCCCTTATCTGTATTTCACCCCCTCACAAAAAAAAAACTAGGAATATACTTTAGTTCTGATTAGCCGACTTTATACAGTGGTGGAAATTGGTATACAGGCATGGCAACATTATGAAAAAGAAGAAGCCAGGAGTGTTCAAGATGGCTATAGAAGATATATTGAGAAAGTAACATCGTATACAATACAAAATCAAAACATATGCTATTCTTGTTGGTCCGTGACACATGTATTTTACAGACAAAGACAAATGAATCCATTTTCGGGTGGAAATGAATATAAAGGCACCCACCGTCTGCCACAAACAGCACTGACCCAGTGGCAGGTAAGAATGGTACGAAAGTGTTGAGTAGTCGATTGAACCTCCTTTATTCTGAATAAGTTGGAATATGCGCCTCGGCATTGTGCGTGTGAGATCTATGAGTTGTTCTGGTGGAATCGCTGCCCACTCATCCCGTATCGCATTTTTCAACTCAGTAACCGTCCCAAATTGCCTTCCATTGCGATAAACATTACGTGCAAGGATGCCCCATAGGTTTTCGATCGGATTTAGATCAGGGCTTCTCGCTGGCCAGTTCGTAACTGTAATCTCTTTGTCTTGAAACCACTGTCGCGTTGCTGCTGCAGTGTGGATAGCAGCGTTGTCTTGTTGGAAAATCAGGTTCTGATCGTCCAACGCCTCAAACATCCGCAGCAATTCTATTTCCAACATCTCGGTGTATGCAGCTGAATTCATTCTGGTGTTGATCCACGCAATGTTGGATTTACCTTGAACACAAAACGCTGCCCAGATCATAACACTGCCGCCACCAAAATTCCTGCTCATTTGCACTTGCTCCTCTTGTCTGAGGTCATGCCAATAATATTGAAATCCATCTGGACCATCCAAATTGAACTTCTTCTCATCACTAAACACAACGTGATTCCATTCGGATGTCCACGACATATGGTTCTCCGCAAATCGCAATCGTTCCAGCTTGTGAGTTGCACTAAGGGTGGTTTGCTTCCGTTTCTTGAAAACAAGATTCGGATCTTGGTTCAAAGTTTGCCACACCCTTCTGGACGTAACAGGTAACCTGCAAGAAGCAGCAATTTGGGACGAGGACATATTCCCGGCCTTGGCCTGGCGCACAATTAAACGTTTCGCAGCCTCCGACAGTTTTCTCGTTCTACCATATTTCCCATTCTTCCCGTATTAGGCACCCAACCGAACGAAATTATCAACAACACAACTTGGCTGATTTAACCGTTTTGCAATTTGCTGATTCGCCAGGCCCATTTCCTTGTACGCACAGACACGTGCTCGTTCTTCACTCGACAACACTTTTCCACGAGGCATTATCCACACAACAGACACTGACGTTCACTCTCGCGCATACTGTGTCAGTTTGTTCTCGACGAAACATCAGGGATAGTGTTGGACGTATAGAGGGCGCCAGGCAATGAAGAACCTTGGGTGCCTTTATACCAATTTCCACCCCACCACGGCCTCATTTTGCTTGTTCTGTCAAATATACACGTCACTGGCATATACGACCAAGATATACCTTTGCGTTTGAAGCGTATCGAATGTTAGTTTTTAAATATATCGTCTTTCTCCATCCTAAACCCCCCTAGTTTCCTCCCTTTCAAACTTTCTCTCTGCCTTTATACCAATTTCCACCACTGTATAACTATACCAATGATTTTTACGAGAAATTTACGTACATACGAAGGAATGCTGAGTGTGCGAAGGAGGATTAATTAAAGTCAGGTTATATAATTATGTGATATTTCTGTTCATAACACTGACATGTCCACCATAAGGCGGATGGATGTCAATAGATGAGCCTTCGCCTTCTACACCATTGCTTAGCTCTAATCACGATGCCATTTCAATTTATTTTTCACGTAGTATGTGACTTCGGAGAAACAAATTTGGCAGTGGTACCAACTACTGGTATCAGCAAGGCCAGTGACTGGTACACGTCTTCAGGGAGAGAGGGCGATTCCCGAACAGACGTGACGTGAGACAGACAAATTAGATAAAGTAAATGATAGCCGGACAATACAACTTAAGTAGTTACTTTCCTCCACTGCTTTCAGACTTACAAACACTGCCCGTGCAATTTAGAACAGTGATTCCGCCAGATCTCCCCTGTGGAGGTGTCACCCCCTAAATTCTCGACAATACCACCCAACTTTAAGATTTTTGCAGTCAAATATAGATAGAAACCGTGCAAAACTCCAATTACACCCCTCAAATCGAAAGTTCTGGCGTAATTCCTGATTTAGAAGTTTCGTCAATTCATGCCACAAATTCTCTTCACCTTTCTTTCTGAAAGAAGGTGTTCCAGAATCAAATATGGATTGCTTTTCGTAAATTCAATCATTTCTTTTTAGTTTGTTCTTCTGTAACTGCGAAAATGTAATTCAACAGCTCATTGCTATTTTTTTTTTCGAGTCCTACAACCCTTGATCTCTACGTAACGATACTGGAGTGACTGCTTAGTGTCGAAAGATAGACGCCAGTCAAATATTATAAACTCATTTGTCCACTTCCAATCTAATCCAATGTGAACCAAATTTTCAGTTTTAACTCAGTTTTTTACGCTTGAAATCGTTACGTGGCCCGTTTTTTATTTATTTAAGTCTTAATTCATGAGTTATACTATCCTCCGAGTTATTCATTCATGTAATAGTATACCGTACTATGCATAAATAGAAAATACTGCAAATAATATTTATGTTGTTTGCCAGAATTAAGGCATAAATCAAAACACGGTCCACACAGAGATATCTAGCGTAAAAACTTAGTTAGAACCGAAAATTTGGTCCACATTGGATTAGACTGGAAGTGGACAAACGATATTTCCCCCTGCTCCCTGGCTTCTTATATTCATGAAATTTTCAATGGCAGCAATCAGTCCACTATCGCTTTTTGATAGAGACCATTGTCTGAAACTTTGATTTCACTGATCGATGTAATACGTTCGATCAATCGATAATTGAAATCAGACCGGAATCTGGAAATGTTTGAATATTTTAACCTAATGGTAAGTCTACATTAGGTCTTGTTGATCAACATGTTTGTGTGCGCGAGGATTATCTAAAGACCGTGACAATCTTCAATAAATTAATTTGCTTAACAAGTAACGATGCATATGTATTCTCCTTGTCTTCAAACTTCCTAACAAGAATGAAATTGTTTATTTTGGTTTACTGCACAAAAATGTGCACTGACTTTGTACAATTTTTTTGCGTGCTGTTTATCAATTGTCACGATCTTTAGATAATCCTTGCGCGCACAAACATGTTGATCAACAAGGCCTAATGTAGACTTACCATAACGAGGGCCAGCCCAAGACGTGATGTGTCAGGAATACGATTTTGCTAACTTCACGACTTCTGCCAACGCTAGAGACTCGTATGCGTGATCAAGCTAACGTCTTTTCGGATGTAACGACCAATAACTTGACATGAATGAGGACAATTATTGGTTAGAGTTTGCCAATTATTGGTCATTTTGCTGTTTTGAAGAAAATTAATACAAAAATTACATGTTCTGCATTTTTATTATTTCACTGTAAAATTAATTTATGGAAAAATTACAAGTTTACACAGCCATGAACAGAAAAAGAAAGCCGTAATCGATCCGTAATTCAAGTTTCAAGACGACAGTAATCTAAAAGGGCTAACAACTGGTACATTTACCCTATAATTATTTTACCTTTGACTCGGAGACTAACAATAAGGGCGGCTTTTCATACAGGTGCTAGCGTGTGCTTTGCTTGCTATTTGGTTGAATAGCCAATTAAAACACGCGTTTAAGGTTAATGACGATCTCAAACAAGAGATGGCAGCCAAATAGCAAGATCGCTTCATTGTTGCTATGGATATCCAAACCTATAACAATGAAGCTCTTTCAACAAATAAACAAAAAAGAAAATTTAAAAATCGGCATCGATCGAACTCTTGAATTGGTTATGAACATTCTTCCCTGGAAGTTAGAACTCCCTAGGCTTGAATTTGTAGGAGCAGCACTGGAATTTCGCGCAATGATAAGAATACATTAGACATATACGGAGGTAGTGCTGCCATCTTTTGTTGGAGATCGTTGCTTTCCATTAAGCATAAACACGTGTTCTACGTGTAACGTGAGTTTCTATTGACTACTCATAGAAGTCGCAGGCAAAGGAAATGGTGAATGCCTGCAAGAAAAGCCGCCCTAACTCATGAAGTAACTTGGAATTATTTATTTTTTTAAACTTGTTTTTAAATATTTTGTTGTGTATTTTTCATGGATCTAAATACAGGAGACGGATCTACTTCTAGCGTTCCGAAATTGAAACCAGCGCAAGCCATGAGTACCTGGCAGGTGTAATTGATTAAAAAAACAACTGAACATCACGGTCCGTACAATACCATATTTAAAATATTCCGATCTTCCTCCTCTCTTCCTTATAGCTAGATCTTCTTCCATTCTTTGCTTCCACACACTTAGGCATAGGCCAACCAATAAGACGCAAGGAAATCACCAGGCAAGATTAATCGAAAATCGGCGTCAAGTTGACCCAGCTTAATTGTATGGGGGCCAATCGATCCGTCTACCGTATTTACATCCATGTATTGTTTTAAGTATTATGATGCATTTTTAAAGGCGACTTACTCTTTTGGTTTGAAAGGTTTTCATTAGAACTTTTGTGATACTTAAAAGAAGAAGAAAGAAGGGGAATATCATGATTATTAAAGAACAAAAGACAACAATTTGTCAGTTTCCTTTCTGAAGTTAAACTCATAAGGAAAATGTGCTTCTATATGAAGAGAGAAAGAGAGGTCGTCATCGTATAAGAAAGTTGAAAACTTCTTTTTAAAAGAACAAAAAGACATGTTTTCTACCACGACGACAGAGTCATAGAGCTTTGAAGAAAATGGCTTCTGCTTCTCGCTTCTGAAAGAGAAATTGCATTCCAGAATGCATAAAACATTTTTAAAAAGGAAAGAAAAAAAAAGAAGGAATTTTTGTATGGTTGCGCTCCACTGTTCTTCCGTTCAGAAACCACGATTCATTCGAAGGTTAGAATAAAAACTATGGAATGTGGAATTCGAAGCATTGCATAAACATAGAATGGCTGTTTTTTTTTTTTTTTTTTTTAAATACCTAGCTCACAATATTTCGTGATAATCTTTATAGAAGATAATTATGATGGCTACCTGAAATAATAATACAGAATGATAATATCTAATAAGAATAAGAAAAGATATATTGAATTATGTATTTATTGTAATATTAAAACAAAATATTTTAAAATATATTTTTTCATGATTACTTTTGATAACGCTTGCTGATCATTAAGAAAAAACGCAACACAAAGGAAATGTTTTATTGCGTGTTTAGTTCTCTATAACCTTCTATGTTAATATTGTTAAAAGATTTCCTCACAATCACATAATCGCTTTACGTCAGGAGTTCGATGATCGGATTGACATGAAGAAGTGATATTCGGTGTGATGAACATGTAAAATATTTAGGATTATATATTTTTTTAGTCTTTTAAAAGCATACTTTTATATATATAAAAAATGTACCAATAATTTTTCAGTATAAGTACGACCAAAAAATGAAAACGTGGGACGCTCATTATGATTGTGGTGGTATTAATATTACTTATAAGGCTATGTTTTCATGAACGCGCCAGTCGCATGCTTTGTTTGCGATTTGGTTGACTACTCAGAGAAATCGCAAGCAAAGAAAGGAGCTAGCGCGTACATGAAAAGCCGGTCTAAGCTTAGATAATAACCACCAGTGATTGCTTTAAGCTCACCATGCCCTTATTTGTAACTCTTAAATTCTTAAAAGTGTTAAATAGCCTAACAAGTTATTTTTTTTTTTTTTAGTGTATTTTTGATAATAACCTGGTTCCACTTCTCGGCCTTTGGTTCCTTGGCTACTCTTTCTAATAAGGACTTTCCTTTTATACTTTCTGGCCAATGGTGAGGCTGGACACAGATAGGGTAGAGCCAACCGCTTAACATAATTAATTATGTGTTGCAGTAGGGTTCTGTCTGTCAAAAAAGGACCGGTTTGTCTACTCCTCTATTTAGTCCAATCTTCCATCTGATTCTCACCTGTGGTATCAGGAAAGGTCGTGCGGTTTGGTCTTTTTTTTTTTTTTTAGATTTTTTAGTGGTCTGAAAAGCGATTCTATATTTCTTGTATGTAATACTCGTTTGTCCTATTTTAATTTTCTATTTGACAATATATTTTCTATGAGGCTGGAATAATAAAGTCATTTATTTATTTATTTTAACGACAAAAAACACAGTAGTGTTTGATTACCTTGAGCATTGTATTGGGTGTTTATTTTCATTGTAATTTATTACAGTACAAAAACCCTTTCGGGGTAAAGGGAAGCGTGACGCAAGAATTCTACTCACAAAAGAAATATGATATCTATTTTGCGAGTGATTTTCTTTGTGTCACTATGGGGGAAGGAAGGATACTAAATCTCTTAATTTTATTACAAAAGAAACACTTCCGCCATAGTGAGACACAGAAAATCACTCGCAAAATAGATACCAATTCTTTTGTAAGTAGAATTCTTGCGTCACTCTTCCCTTTACTCCGAAAGGATTTTTGTACTGATATCACTTATTTTGTAAGGCTGCCTGTTGAAAAAGTTCATAGTCTTCATTCAAAAGGTCAGTTTTGGACCATGGCAATCCGGTACCATACATTTGGGGCTAAAACAAAAAGACAGACACACTTTTCTCATCGTTTGTGAAAATTCTGTGAGTTGGCTAAAAAAAAAGTCATAACTTTTGAACCCCTTCAACGATTTTGACGTGTGATACACCGTTTGAAAGTTACTGAAGCATATATTAAGATTCCGCAAGTTTCGCCCGCCTATATGATTTGGGGTCATTGCTATCATAAGAAATGTGAAATTTTGACATTTTTTTCGCACCTCCCTAGGAAGGTCCTACCGACCCAATATTTTTTCTGTGTCTTAGTATGGCAAAGAGCTTTCAAATGAAAGTTCAAGCATCAAAATCAGGCCTATAGTTCGCTAGATCCGAAACTAGCAGTATACATTGGAGTGCCGCTAACAGACTCAGTTGTCAGCGCCACTCGAAGAACTGTCGTTCTTCATGATTATACTATCCTTTGTTTGTTAAGGTCAATGAGCACTCAGAAATATTTTAAATCTCGAACGCTAGATGGTGCTGTAATCGCCCATGCAATTAAATGCCAAAATTCAAAGGTAAATATCTCCAACCATTTCTAAGGCAGAGTTGCGAAACTTCCTAGGTAGAAGCATAATATGAATACCTAGGAAAAGGTACGGGTCGAATTTCAATTTTCTCCATTGGGCATTGTCGGGAGGGCTCCATTGTTGAAGTTTGCACTCCAGATAAATGAAGATAGAACCAACAGTTTTGATCCAAGAGCGGCAAGACTTAGTAAACAGGCACATGTTATGAATACCTAGAAAAAGATACGAGCTGAATTTTTATTTTCTCCATTGGGCATTGCTGGGATGGCTCCATTGTTGAAGATTGCACTCCAGATAAATGATGTGCTACTTGGGCAATGTGATGTAATATATTGATCTTGTCAAGGTATTTGATAGTGTAAATAATAACATTTTACTGAACAAACTATGGAGCATTGGTTTATCACCAGTATTTGTTAATTTGTTCCAGAATTATTTGATGTCTTTAATATTAAACTTAGTAATTTTATATCCAAAAAAGCTACAATCATGAATGGCATACCTCAAGGTTCGCCGTTAGGCACTCTTTTGTTCAATATATATATATATCAATGATTTATGTGATGTAATTAATAATTCTAATTTACTTTTGTATGCTGACTTCCTAAAGATATTTAGAGAAGTCAATAACCTTAGAGACAGTTACCTTCTTCAAACATTGATAAAATTGATGCATGATGTATTAGAATAAAATGCAAATTACTAGACATAAAAAACAAACTGTGGCTCAGTTGGTAGAGCAATCACCTCTGGTGCTAGGGGTCTTAGGATCGATCCCTGCTCATGCCTGTGGGCTTTGTGGTGGACAAACATCGTGTGCGTGTGTTTTCTCGGGATGCTCCAGTTTCCTCCTACTTTCTTCATTCCACCAATTCCTCCCATCATCATCTATACGGCCTGAGCCATAGTTGCCTAAAGGCCTTTGAAATTACATAAAACTAAACTTATAAGATTTACGAAAAAAATCGCAATATTATGTAAGTTCATATAAGCTGAGAGATATTGAAATAAAGTCGAAACTATGAAGGACTTAAGCATGACTTTTTATTCTAACTTGAATTTTAATACCTCGCAAGCTAATTGGTTTAATGTTTAATGATACGAATTTAACAGCATCAGCACATCCAGAACATTGTACACAATCTTGGTACGAACTAGATTAGAATACACCTCCAGTGTTTGGAATGACCTCTCCGAAACCATGTCTAACAAACTTGAAGCTGTACAAAGGTGTTTCTTTAGATTAACATGTTTGAAACAAATGTATGTAACATAATATGAAAACATTATTCCTTCTAGTTTCAGAATAAGAGCAACTAACAGATTTCTTGTTCACAGCTTTCCAGAAATAAAATTTCAAATAAAGATAGACGCCAACCCCTATCACGGAATGGTTATAATACATGCAGAGGTAGGTTTGTAAAAATTTTAAAAATCATATAAATATTTTTAGTCATCCCTCATTTCATATAGCCTGCTTTTGTTTTACTATTTAAACTTTATATTTTAAACATTTCGTCGCTCGCTGGCATGACTAAAAGATGTATCTCAAATTATCACCTGTGTGAAGTTACCATCGGTGATTGGCAAGATGGCGGCGAACTAGAAGAAAGCTGCTGAAATCTCCTGTGCATTTTTTTTTTACAACATTCCATAGGTTTTTCGACCTTTCCTTCAAGAAAATTTACTCAGTAGTGTTATTAAGTGTTGCAGTGTTCTATATAATAGTTTTACATCATGAAAATTCAAAATTAACTGTGATAATAACATCAAATGCGACAGTGACAAGAGAGTTAAGAGTGACTGACAGCTATGGCGGACAGAAATCATAGCAACCAATAAATAACTGACCTTAAAACATCAATTATTTGATATGGGTAGGCCAGACCCCTGGATGCAACAGCTAAACTGAAGCCATGTTTTGTGATCAGCGAAGCTTAAGTTTGGGATATGTGCGATTGAATATACAAACTGAATTACCAACTAATATTGTATCGCAAACTAACCTTGCAAAGCCTGACTTAATTACTAACGAACTAACATGGATTAATTATTGATAAACTAACCTAATCGTAGTTGTGCACTTACATAATCCCTATTAACAAGTCGTACCTTTCTTGAGTAAGCACTGAGACGATGTTGTTTACTGGAATGTTATGATGCTGCAAGATGAACATCGCAAGCTTAATTGGAGCACGTTAGATGGCGGGAGATTTTGTATCTTGGTTATAAGTAGATGAAGCAATTAACCTTTTACCTTTCCCATGAAAATATGTCTTCAAAGAAGTTGTGGTAATATTTCTCAAACTCGGTAAAATGTCAGAACGAGATTATAAATATTTTCTGTTACAATATATAGCGGTAATATGAGATGGCTAAGGCATATGTAATACATGAGTATGTAAAATGTATGTAGATGTACTTAGAAGTACAACAGAAAAAACCTAGCCTATCTGTGGATAGTTAACGTGCTCACGATGATCTAGTGTTGCATACGCATTAGTGAGAAACAGTACGTGTACATCCACAATAGGATTGACGGCACTTCTCAGTGTCGGAGGGTGCGAGCAAATCTGAGCTCTATTTTTTCAGTCATTATATAGACTGATCTTTTTTTTTTATCTTCATCATGCCAAAGGATAAAGGACAATCCAACAAACATCTGTTGTACAGAAAACATCATCTCGAGTAACTCCAAAATTTTCCAAATCTTCCAAACACAAACGTAGCACAGATCAGTTGTCGAATGCTAGTTCACGATCTCAATCACCGACCGTTCATCATCCTGGCAGTTCGAACTCACCTCCTATGAAGAAATCGCATAGACTGAGCAGCTCCGACAGTGATTCTGATCATCAAATGCAGGACTCTGACCATGAAAAGAATAGTAACCACACTTCTAATCGTTCATCATCTGAATCTCTTCATGCTTATCTCCTGACAAACTTTGACACTAGATATCAAACTCCAAAACTACTTCTGAACAGATTTCTGCAATATGTACCGCGAGCCAGTATTTCTCAAATAATACCAACAAGGAACGGCATTATCATCAAGTCTCCTGATTCTACTCTAGCCACAACTATCAGAAATAAATACAGTTTTGAAATATTTGGCTCCAATGCTCAACTTACACCCATGAACAGCAAACCAATCCATCAACAGCCACCGCCTCGTAGATCTCCTATGCTTTCTGTTGTCATTCGTGGAGTTGCTCCCGACATCTTAGATTCAGAAGCAGAGCAGGAATTGCGACTTGAAGGATAAAAACTCAACAAGGCACTCCCAGTTATGTGGTCAGAGTACTTACCAACCATCAATCTACTATAGACAACCTTCTTGCATCTGGAGCTTTCATCTACAAAAGGAGATACAGAGTTGAGCCATCACGTACTACACCACCATTACCGTTAAGATGTGAACACTGTCAATCATATAACGTGCATCCGACCAACAAATGTCCTAACACTCCAACCTGTGGATACTGCTCAGGAAAACATGACAAAAGACTGCACAAACTTACAAAATCCACCTAAATGTGCCAACTGTGACGAACAACATCCATCTTTCAGTTATAAGTGCAAAGGACGTCCTGCAATAGAACCAGACAAACCAGCTTACATCGCCCACTTACGTCTTCCAAAAGAACCAACACCTCCTCAGTTAGCCCAGCAACCAATCACCATAGAGCAACTGCTACGTTTCTTAACCATCACCCTTCAAAACCTCTTTCCATTTGATAGGGAAAACGCCCTCCGAGAAATCCAATACGCTGCACAAGAAATATTCAAACTCACACTTCACGCAACATACTCCGGACCATATGTTCACTTCTCTATCCCACATCCCAACACTGGCTAACCAGCAGCAGAATCATCACTGACTTTTCATATCACTGACACTTCACCACCATCTTTGCACAGTAACCATCAATGTAAGACAAAGGGCCCATCTGTCTACCATAAATTCCTAGAGTAGCCCCTAGGAGAGAAGATTTATCAATCACTTGTACTGTTTATAAATGTTGTGACGTTAATTGCACTTCATGCTCATGTTTTCATTAATCACCCAACGATAATGATTATAAGCGCAAAGCTTCTAATATCCAAGATAAGTAATCGATGCAGTTCAATAAATGATAATAAAGTATTCATACCTCCCTTAGACCATCCTTCCTTACACATCTTCCATTATCCCTTCACTCCCCTTTCCTATAAAAAAGGCGTAACCCTCTAATGGGTGCTAGTCACATTGGTGGCTAGCAATTTGTAAAAAAAAAACTTAGAAGTAGAAAGAACTAATATACTAACAGTATCAGCTTTTAGTTCAATAAACTAATTTCAGTTTACCTCTTTTTTCTGTGCGACTTTACGGAGCCCGCCTGAGGAAATTATATTTTCTCGGGGCAAGGTTCATGAATATCAAGTTTAGCCTCACCCGCAAAACTTGGGTCCATGCAAGTAGGCATCTTGATTGGCTGGAACTTCTATGACGTCATCTTCACTACTCATCGACTGAAAAGAGAATCCTTGAAGGGTCTTGCCGGAGGAAATCATATACGTCCAAACGTCTTATAACCCGTTACGGAATATATATATTATTTACCTATCCAAAACCCATTACATATTAAGACTGTTAGACTGCTAAACTGTATTATATTGTAAATATTATTATAAAACAGCAATTAATAAAACGAAAGCGCAATGGATGGGCATAATTAGCCATTTCCGCGCTAAATTACAAAATTCGAGTTACAAAGTTACCATCGAGTTTGTCAGCTTGGAATCCAAGCTCACAGTTAGCTTGTCCCCAGCACCTCTTGAAGATATCTACGGATCAGTGCTGCAAACTAATTTCCATTAATGGGAATAACAAAGCTCAATATTACTATTTTTGGCAGTTGTATTAAGAGTTGAAACCCTCTTGTATTAACTGGTCGTTGTATTTAGCCTCTTTTCTGTCAAAATAGAGAAATCGCTTAGTTTTTTTTTTAAGTCACTCAATGCTTTCCACAGTGAAGACGAATTTTATTGTACAAGCAAACTTTTGATAATGTTAAACATCCAACATAATTTAGCAATGGTTACAATGTACTTGGCCTTGACCATTTAACTCTCTCTCCCCCCACTAGAAATAAAAAGAGTATATGTAATACAACCAGAGCTGAAACGCGTCACTCGGTCAATCGGGTCTAGTTTTGGACTGGGTCACGGGGTTTATGCTTGTGACAAGATTTCAAATCGGTAGTCCGGAGAACAAAACACAACAGAAAATTCCCAGTTTGTTATAGTTCTCAGACCGGGTCAGTAGAGTCGTTTCGGAGATATCTTCGTGTCCGCGAAAGTGACCCGGTTTCACATTAATATTTACTTGCTTGATCCACTTCTACCGTTGGGTGTAGAGGTTTTACATAGAGTTTTCCATTTTAGTCGATCTTTGGCCAGGATTTTTGCTTCATTCATCCCAACTCCCCGTCCTTTCAAGATTTTTTTTCTATTGATTCTTCCCATGTTTGCCTGGGCCTCCCTTTTCGTCTCTTTTCCTTCTGGTCTAGCCTGCCACACTTTTTTTGGATATTGTCTCCTCTTCCATGCGGTAGACATGTCCAAACCATCGTAGCTGTATTGCATCGATTTGATGTTGCAAAGGTGCTATTTCCAGACCAAAAATTCTATCTTCGTTACTCCCATTAACGAAAATTAGTTTGTAACACTGATCCTTATACCAGGTGTATGCATAAGCTTTTGCCGTTTTTTTTGGTAAAGAAAACACGTAATTTTCAAGGAAAATTAATTTTGTTTTATTCAAAATATTGGCCATCGGTTTCTACACAGTTCGCCCATCTTTCAGGTAATTGATGCATACCATGCCAGAAAAACTGCTTGTCTTTTACGGCAAACCATTCGTCGAGCCATTTTCCAACGTCTTCGAAATTGCTGAAGTGCTGCTCTGCGAGTGCGTGCCCCATTGATGCGAAGAGGTGATAGTCAGATGGCGCCAGGTCTGGGGAGCACGGCGGGTGCGGAAGGATGTCCCATCCAAGCGATTTGAAGGTGTCTTTCACTGGTTTTGCTGTGTGAGACGGCGCATTGTCGTGTACAATATCGATAACATAATGTGAAATCAAATCTTAAACTATACTTACATTCAAATACTTCGGCACGGTCGTTCATTTTAAACTTGCAACACGTGATCAGTTTACACATTAGTCCCAACTCCCAGGTGAAGAAGGAATTTTGGCATGCAATATCCTGCTCCTTTTTCTTTTCAACATGGCAGCAGTGCGCAACCGAATGGAGGGTCAAATAACCATCTGGTCCTCCGTTCACTTCAATGCTCCGTCGAAGGGGGAATTCGGATAACCATCGACGGAGCAAGGGTACGTAATGGAGCATAAAGTGCCAATTCGGAAAGGGAATTGGATTCCGAGCTGACAAACTCGATGGTAATTTCACACAGGTGATTTTTTTTAGCACGTCTTCTGGTGATGCTATCAACGATTTATACATCTACTGTCATGTTATAACTAAACACATTAAATCTTATGTGCTTCTTACAAACCCAAATAAGTCTACCATTACGTATGCAAATTGTAATACTATTAATTCTATTAAGATATTAATATGCGTATTCTTTTCATCCGTTCTACAACACATGTACTGCATTTTGAACATCTACTCCCTCTAATGAAATTGCAATGAAATAATGAAGTATTATGCATAGGTAATACCTACTATACACTGTTACAAACAAACCCTCTCTCTTTGTTACAACCAAAACCCAGAAACACCTGCGCCAACTTGACACCTCCCTGACATTATATGTATCTGTATTAATACTGCTCAAGCAAGCCCCATAATACTTCCACGTTTATCAGGTAATCTTAACAAATTGTAGTTATCACCAATATTTTATAAACTAATGCAATAGTTCATTAAACTTAATAAATTACTTCGAATCTTCAAAAACAAATATTTTCTGCTCAAACTAACACGCATACCTCAATCACCACGCAATGCCCTCCACTTTCTGAACACACAAAGTCTCTGTTGCGGTTAAAATGTTAGTGTTCCGAGGCGGATGCAGCCAAAACTTTAGATCTGTTATAACCACGATGTGTTACAACCATGCCCGGTCTCCCCTATTTTAATTAACTCTTGTAGTGTTAAAGAAGGCCATTTTATAGTGATGGAGAAGCGTCATCTTGAATGGTCAGACCCATAGGACTTAATCTTATTTCTAATGTAACGTTCCCGTGAGTACCCTATTCTATATTATTATTACTCCGGCTAAGGCGTGGGATTTGGTATTTTAAGCTGAAAGGCAATTTAAGATTAGTTTGGAAAGCGACAACCCAAACAAGATTACCCCCACACCCCTCCCTATATGTGTATGTAGTGGAGTCACCCGATCTTACGAGTTCCTGCTGCGTATGTAAGGGATTATGTATGCAATAGGAATACAATTAAGATTTTATTAGTTAGCCCACCTACATGAAGGTGTGCTAACTGTTTGGGCCGGAACCTAAAAATGAATTATTTACACTGCATTACAACGATTTATATACCTCTCTCTCTTGTAGTGTGGTTTCCGCTGATACAAAATAGTTCCAATTGTACAAATTTATAATTAAAAATAAATATTTTAAACGACAATTATTCTTAAAAACAATTTAATTAATTATTTTCTTTTATAAAATCAAAATATTTTTCATTTATTGTCTTTCCGGTTACAAATAGTTCTGGCGGTAATTTCTGTTAATATCCATGAGGTAAGTAAAATGTCCAACACATATGCACACATATAATTCTAAAATTATATTACCGAAAATAAATATTTAATTCAAGACTTTTGAATGTAACAGCATTAAGTATACCAAAGCTTTATACACATGACTAATGTTCTACATCAAAAGTGTGTAAATTGCAATTTGGATCGTCATGCAACTTGTAACAATATAATTAAGAAATTCCAGAATATGACTTCTTATAATTAATTTCGGGGGGTTGCAATGCACATCTCGCAGGATGCGGTTGACGTCATACTAACAAGTGACAATCCTGCACAGTTGCTGTTTGTACCAGCTAATGTCAAACGAGCGCTTAGTTGAACTTCGGAAAAGGAGAAGGGAATCCAACACACTCGGAACGAGAATAGAACCCAAGTCGAAGCGCCTCGTGAAAAATATACACACAATAAAATCTGACTAGAACACAATGTCAGCAGTTTTCTCCCCAAACTCCCAGATAGTATGGATTATTTCATCAATTTTGCAAGGTTAGTCAATCTTAGTCACAGAAAGGCTGCGTAAAAAGCTGCATGAAAAGTTGATGATATCGAAAGTTTGCTCCAGTTGGGTTACCCGAATGCTGACTCCAGAAATGAAGAAACATCAGATCATTCGTTTTCGAGAATGACTGATACCATCACATATGTCATCATCATCATATTCAGCCATTTTCTATCCACTGCTGGATGAAGGCCTCCCCTTTTCTTTCCACATATCTCGGTTTGCTGCTATCCTTATCCATGCAGCTCCTGAAAAACGCTTGATTTCATCTATCCATCTTGCATTTGGATGTCGTCTCGGTTGTTTCTTTTCTCTAGGAACGCAATGTAGTATATTTGTTGTCCATCTTCCATCTGTTCGTCTAGCTATGTGACCGCCCATCTTCTTCGCAGTCTTGATTATATATTCTACCTCTGTTTGTAAGCGAATTCATAACTTTGTCTTCCTGTCACTCCTAGTTATTTCTAGGATGCTGTAATAATTTGTACTCGTTTATCTATTTTGGATTTATACATAATATAACTTCAAGTAACCTTACTCCCGTAGATAAAACAACATAAGAGATGGCCGATTACGATTCTTGAGGTTACTTGATTTCGGTGACGGGAGAATATCCAATACGAATCCCTTAGATTTCCCGAACCAGATATTCATGAACACACTTCAAACGTAAAGTTTCGAGCAGTTCAACTTATTTTATTCTGTGCAAGAGTAGAAATTATCTTACAAGTGATTATACTGACCAGACAGCTCATGCTTATTATTCTCTGTTTACAGATACCATAACACCAAAATTCAGATTCCATACGAATCACTGCAGTTAACATCATTACTAAATTCAATAATCTGATAGTTTAAATATCTCCTAGTTTAAACTGCGTAATATCGGCCTAAATAATATGTTCATCTTAACCCACAACGGAAGACATCTATTTGTACATTTTTCACCGATATTTCACTTCTTATACACATTAAGAAAATTCTAAAGTTGGGTTTTCATGTAAAATCTTGTTTCCTTTTTTTATTTATTTACTTTTAGAAGAAGAATATAGCTTGATGCCTAGGTATAATTTAAGTCTGTCGTTTTTGTCTACCATCACTGTTCAGAATAATGTTTGGCCTGTCCACCAACTTTCTAACAATTTCACTCTCTCCCTCTGAAAATGAGAGTTTCGTAGTAAAACATCATATCGTGATTAGAAATAATAACCTCCTATAAGACGCATCAGTGTATTAGGACTTAGTAACCCTCACAGTCAAAATGTTTCCTTGGTTGTCTTGCTCTTTGTGATCTTCGGAGATCAGAGTTTATTTTAGCCTTATTTGTTTCAGGGTCAGTAATATCATAATGCCTCAATCTCCGTTGGTGTCGTCATCCACCAATCTTGGTTGCCTTTAGAGTGCTGTGCTTCTCCTTGGTCGAGTGTTTTAGAGGCTATTTGGTGCAAGTGCACTCTTCTAATTCTATTTCCTATTCTGACTTCCACCATCCTTGATCCTATAGTCTTTATCACCTGTGCTGGTATGAATTTTGGTAACTGGTTAGGTAAGTTCTTGATAAATATCCAATTATGTACTCTAGGTAGCCTATTTGCTATCTTGTCTTGATTTGTATTAGTACGAACTTCATTGTTCTTTACCCTATTTGTATACCTATTGAAGGTAGTACGTGGCTCAAAAGTATAAACAAGTTGGGATGGTGAACACCCGTTCAAGGATGGGTTTTGGGCAAATCTCAAATCTCTTTGTATTTGTCTTATGATCTCAGTCCAATTTTGAACTCGACCTGTTTGAACGTGTTTCTTCGGCTTTATTACTTTGAGGATGATATGGTGGCGATTTCTGTACTATTATAGCATTTGAATTACACCAATCTATAAAGGCATGTGAAGTAAAAGGTGGTCCGTTATCACTTACTATTACCTGAGGATATCCCACGTAATTGGACATGTTTTCTAATTTATGTATAGTTTCTTGTGCCGACGTATTCCTTACCAGATCCACCTGTATCCATTTGGAGAAACTGTCCACTATTATTAAAAAAATTCTACCTGCGAAGTCAAAGAAGTCTATATGTATTCTTTGAAATGGTTGCGTAGTTTTTTTCCACTCTGCGTAATATATGTGTGGTCTAGACCTTTGATATTGTAGACAAACTGTGCAATTACGTATGTACGCTTTCGCTTCAGCGTCTAGGTTAGGCCACCAGTAAAACGCTTTTAATGTAGCTTTAAATCTATATGTGTTTGATGGGTTGCTCTAAAAATTTCCTTCCTGAAAGTTGGAGGTATGATTAATTTGGTACCCATAAATAAACATTGATGTTGAATAGATAACTGTACTCTTTTAGCAAAATATCGTTGGTATACTGGCGTTTGAACCTCTTTTGGCAATGTTTTAGGCCAACCTTCAAAAGTCCATGTCCAAATTTGTTTAAGTGTAGGATCATATTTTATTTCATCCGGTATTGATTTTATAACTAATGAGTCCGGATTTATATTTAATACATATTCCTGCGAAGCTGGGTCATCTCCTGTACTATCTTGAGATGGTAACCGAGACAAACAATCTGGTATTGGTACCTGTTTGGAGTATATTATTGTATAATCATACCCTGACAAAAATAACGCCCACCGTACCAGCCTGGGATGTATCTCTGAAGGTATTGCCTTGTTTTCTCCAAAGATTAATTTTACTGGGATTGAATCAGTCACTATCGTCACATGTCGTCCAAATAAAAATTTATGGAATTTCTTAAATCCAAATACCAAGGCAAGAGCTTCTTTCTCAAATTGGGAGTATGCAGTTTGTGTTGGTGAAAGTGAAGCTGATGCCCAAGATATAGTTTTAAATTTTCCATCTGTTCCTTTATTACATAACTGAACTCCCACTCCATATGGGCTAGCGTCCGTAAATAGATATACTTCCTCCAAGGGATTGAAAACATTGTTTCTTGTACATTGTGTGACCAATTTCTTTATTTCATCAAATTCTTCTTGATGTTTAATCGTCCAGTCCCATTTGACTTGTTTTCTTAATAGTTCATGTAGTAAATGCGCGTGACTGGAAAGCTGGGGTATATTCTTTTGGAAGTAGTTCACAAGTCCTAAAAAAGAACGTAATTGTGTCACATTTTCAGGGCGTTTACAGTGCATTACTGCCTCCTTATGCTTCGATATTGGAATGTAACCCTCAGGGCTGATTTCATGACCTAGATATTCTATTTTGTTTTTGAAAAACTGGCATTTATCTCCATTCACCTTAATGTTTAAATCTTGAAATTTTTGTAATACTAAAGTTGTTCTTTCATAACATTCTTGTAATCCTTTACCCGCAATTATTACATCATCTAAAAAAGCTTGGGCCCATGGAAATTCTACTAACACACTATCCATAAATTGTTGGAAAATAAAAGGGCTTGTTGCTAAACCAAATGGCAAACGTTTCATTTTATATAGCCCCCAGGGCGTATTAATAGTCATTATTTTACTAGATACTTCATCTAACTCCAGCTGTTGATACGCTTGATTCAGGTCTAAAACTACGTAAGTGTCAGTCCCTTGAATCTTTTGAAGGATATCCTCCATGACTGGTAACAAAAGTGAACAATATATTGAAGTGTAAGTAAAAAAAAAACTTTGGTAAACTTTATTTTTATATGGGCCAGTTTAGTAACTTTGGACTTCGGCCCGTCACGATTTGCCCTTAGCTGTTAAGTGTTAAAATCCACACCCATGCCCCTGCCGGGACTCGAACCCGGGACCGTTGAGTCGATAGCCTACCGCCGCAGACCGCTCGACCACCCGGCCGGCTTGAAGTGTAAGTGTTCTGGTATCTACGGTCAACGGCCATCACAAGTCTGGCCTGTAAAATATATCGGGGAACACAAATTCAGATAAAAAGAACAGATGAGACGAAAGTAGACATGGATTCTATTATACTCGTAAGTATGCTGATCATATTTTCTCAGTCGAAATTCGGAACAGGTCGTACCGAGATCTAAAGCCCGGTTCTTTATTTCCGGATGGTTTGAGTGTCACCCTAAGGAAAAAAATATTCAGGCATAAATTTATCTTTTATTTATCTATTAAAAAATACTTCCTCTTTAAAAATTAAAAAAATAGTACCAATTTTAGTTTCATTTCCGAGTGCTAAGCAACTATAATTTACTTGCTATGATATTTCTTAATATGCAATAACTTATGATTTAAATTATTATAACTAAGCTATTATTAATTAGTTCATCACTGACTATGAACGCTCAAGAGCGCTACAGTGAAACAAATATAAAATTTACTTCAAATGTCCATATTAAATTAAACAATTTTGCAATTTTTCATGAAATTCATGACTTTTTTCTTTTATCTTTTTCCGACCACAACCCTCTAATTCCGGACTTCTCTGGAAACTAATAACAACACACAATACATCTTGTCTCGAAAACACGATTGATCATTTTCCACACTCAAACAACATAGGGAACACACACACACACACAGGGAGAGAGAGAGAGACAGTGTGTGTGTGAGTGGGGAGGAAAGTTGGCATCACCGTAAGCGCCTGTCCATTCTCTACGCCAGTCAAGCCTTATTTCCTTTCCTCTGCCGTTTCCACCCGGGTCAATTCTTCAATAATATACATATATTTTCAGCGAATCGTAGGTGATGAAGGCGAACCGTATGTAATATATATATAATTCACAGCCATATTCAATGCACTACTGGATGAGGCCTCTCCCGGAGGGTTGGTCTACTGTTCCCACGCTGACTAGAAGTGTTGGGAGAGGAGAGCCGAAACTCTGAACTGTGACGGTCACTGTTTTTTATTCACAGCAGCTCCCCAATTGCACCACGATGCTGTCTGGGCACTGTTCCAGACCTTCTCGCTTTGGAAAAATCCCTTGGCAGATCCGAGAATCGAATCCGGGACCCCACGATCAGCAGTCAGCGACGGTAACAACAAGACCAGCGGTAGATTTTTACCAGGGAAGGAAACAAGCCGGATTTCGTTTGTGGATTTAGCACAATGGACCACATACAAGCATTGAATGAAGTTATAAAGACTAATGAATATGAACTTCCATTATGTCTAGGATTCATAGATTTTGAAAAAGCCTTCGATTCGGTCTCATTGGCAGCAGTACTTAAATCAATTGAAAATCAAGACATCTAAAGTGCATATATTAAATTACTGTGAAACATTTGCTCGACTGCCACATCTGTCATTAGACTACATCAGAGTGTTAAAAATTTAAAGTTAAAAAGGGGGTAAGGCAAGGGGGATTCAATTTCTCCAAAACTATTTTCTGCGGTCCTGGAGAGAGTGTTCCAAAAGTTAAACTGGGATGCAGTTGGAATAAAAATTAATGGCGATTACATAAATCATCTACAATTCGCTGATGATATAATCCTGTTTGCTTCAAGTGCAGAAGAACTACAAACCAGAATGGAAGAATTGAGTAATAAGAATTCGAAAATAGGCCTCAAAATGAATTTAAGTGAAACAAAAGTAATGTACAATCAACATGCTGCAAAGAAGGAAAAAAAGCTTAGCGAAGAGACAAGAGACATAATTGATTATATGCTTACCTAGGGCAGCCCAAAACATCGAATGACGGATGAAATAAATGGAACATGTAAAATGGCGTGGAGTTTGTTTGAAAGACTACAATTTATTTTCAAACTACCAATGTGTCTCAAGCGTAAAGTTTATAATCAATATGTCTTACCTGTAATGATGTACGACTCTGAAACTTAAACATTGAATGTGCAAACGACTCAAAGATTATGTGATTAAGTCACACAAAGAGCAATGGAGAGATGCAAGTTAGGAATAACCAGGAGGGACAGGAAAACAAATGAATGGACTCGCGCACAAACAAAGGCAGAAGATGAAGTTCAGATGGGCCGGTCACATAGGTAGACGAACAGATGGAAGATGGACGACAAATATACTACATTGGATTCCTAGAGAAAAGAAACGACCGAGACGACGCCCAAATGCAAGATGGGTAGATAAAATCAAACGTTTTTCAGGAACTACATGGATGAGGATAGCAGTAGACTGAGATATGTGGAAAGAAAAGGGGGAGGCCTTCATCCAGCAGTGGATAGAAAACGGCTGAATATGATATATATATATATATATATATATATAGATATATAGATAGATAGATAGATAGATAGATAGATAGATATGTGTGTGTGTGTGTGTGTACATATTAAGCTTCCATGGCCACTCCTGATTAATTTTCCTCTCCCATGTACCTCTCGTGATAGAGCCTTGAGGCTTAAGGTCTTTTCAGGGAAGGACTCGAAGGAGAATCGCTTGGAAACCTGCACAGGACACATTACATGAAATGCCCTTGTCATACACGAACGCACACATACAAAAACATATATGCTCAGATTGCATCTCGCATTAAGAACAGCAGCTATCTCTTTCTCTCACGCACATACAAACGCATACATACATACTCATAATTGAGTCTCCTTTTCCACAGTAACTCTCTTCCGCATACGATACGTTACACTTACAATCAGGGTTGCCAGGTTCAGTCAAAATGACGTGAATTTTTGAGAAAAGTATACCGCTGTGGTTAAATATTTACGAGACTATTAATTAAACAATACAAAAATGAATCAAACATCGGTTTTACAAGCCGATCACTTTTATTTTATGCATTTCCCAGTCTTTTAAATTCTGGCTGTACACAACCAAGATGGCAGGCTAACGTTGTTATGCTAGGATTAAGGTTTATCAATTCTGGCCTAACATCTAATTTTAGTGTCGTTGGTTGAGTCAATAACATAACGCCTCCCCCCTCCCCCCCCCACACACTCTGTTTTTCATTGGCTGAAAAGAGTAAATATTGTGTTGAAGTTACTTCTTGAGATGATTTATGCAGACCTTTTCATGCAGAAGTTAATCGCGTGCTTTGCTTGCGATGTGGCTGAGCAGCCATCAGCAATACGTGTTTAAGTATTTCTATTGACTACTGATAGAAATCGCTAGCAAAGCACGTGGCTAGCACGTATATAAAAAAAGCCGGGCTTTAGGGCCGATTTTCATGAAAGTTTGCGTTGCTTGCGATTTGGGTGATTAGCCAGTTGAAACACGTGCTTTATTGCATGTTTTCTTGTAAGGTACGTGTAACACGTGTTTCAATTGGCTACTCACCCAAATCGCAAGCAAAGCAAGCAACGCAAGATTGAATGAAAATCAGCCCTTACTCTTCCGAGATGGACGTCTTACCGTACTTGTTGCGTTGGCAAGCCTGCTTATACTAATGAAAGGCGTGAAATTTCTTTAAAATTAATTTTGTTTCCCAGGAAAAGGAAGGAACTTCTCACAACTAGTACTCGCCATACACACAACGAGAAAGAGACTCAAATAAAACACAGATAAAGATAATTAGCGAAAGAGGAAAGAGGGCAAAAAATACAAAGAATATAATAATGCCGAGGTTACACGCTAATAATTTGCTTCTAATGTTATGGCGCTTGTATTGTACTGTATGTCCTTACTCCAGTTTAAGCATGTAATAATATACGTTGATATGTTCTATGATATTAGCAGGTCTTTAAACAAGAAAGAAAAACATAGATTAACATAAAAAAATAATAAAAACAGAAACGCGGAGGTGAAGAAACCTAAAAATAAACTTCATGAGTCATTATCAAGTTATACGTTATCCAGATTCATCATCATTTTTTTTGTTTGTTTGTTTTTTACTAATTTGTATCCTACGTAATTCTAGAATATTATTGTTGTGGTTTTGCAAAATATGCAGCTAATGACATATTAAAAAGAAGAAGAAGAAGAAGGCCAAGGTAGTTTATGTTTGGCTTTATTTCCAGTTTCCGTGGTCTGGTGGTTACACAAGTGGATTATCAGACCTACTGATTGTGTTTTCTCAGGTGTTTTTTCTCAGTTTTATTAGACGAACGGCGGGATGTAGCTTGACTAAAGACTAGTTTACATGACGACACTAGGTTTCGCACATTGACCTCTATCTACAAACTATTGTCCACTTCCAGTGTAAATCAATATGGACCAAATTTTCTATTCTAATTCACATATTTATTCTTACTATCGCTGTGTGGACAGTTTGAACATATTTAGGACGTGAATCGAGTTTGGGCTAGACCACAGGTGATAAGAACACATCTAGGATCTTCTGCTACCTTACTGAAAGAAATAGTTTTAAACTATATTTCAACGAACATTTAATTTCGTAGATGTGACGTGTTCTCAACTTTTCTTTTCAATTATGACGTAGATTTCACTTTCTATGCATTCATTTCTCTAAGGCAACATATTACACTTATTCCAGAATTACATAATATCAAAGAAAGGTCGAAAATCATGATACTTCCTATTTGCGACTGTCGTTTAAAATTAGCAGAGTTGTATAAATTTGCATTTTACAATTATTTATATAACTTTGCGATTTTGAACAACAGTCGCAAATAGGAAATATGATTTTCTACCTTTCTTTGACATCACATATCTCTTGAATGGGAAAGAGTACAAAAGGGATATTTTACATTTCTTTCAACCTTGACCCATATTACTTGCGGAAAGAAAATAATTCAAATCTGAGAAGGTCACCTGGAGGCATTGGGTGATTTGAGCTGGAATGACCCTAGTACGTAAGTGTAGTCTTTTTGATACGTACGAAATATTTTCACCTTCTTTAGAATGAAATTTCACCGCTGAGTATACATGATTGTTCAGATGTCACCATTTTTGACTGAATCTAACGTTTATTCTAAATGTTCATTTGATTCTCTTTTCAACGTCGGCTAAACCGTTGAATAGGTGGGCATATACAATGTTAAAAATATGTTTCGAAAATACGTGTTTTCACCGTCCACTTCTTGACGATGAAAATTTCCTTTATATGTATTCTTACTCCATGAGCAAAATGTATCCACATGATGGTGAACAGACACGTGTGGATCTGCGGCGACTGCGTTCAAGGCTATACGCATGCCTTTTACTTCAGATAAAGTCTTCGTAACATAAAAATGAATCGTTAAAGAGTAGAGACTCTGAAGATAACTTCATAGGTGGATAGTTGGAGTGACGAGCTACCAACGACGAGTGCAGAAAGTTTCAGCTTCAAACCCCACAGCAGGCGGTTGGAAATTTTACTTATAAGTTAATATATCATTGAAAACAACGAACAAAATCTAACTAAATATGTATACCAATAGACAGCAGCTAGCAACCATGCTCTGGTTTGGCCAACTGAAAATACAAGTTAACCAAAAAAGCTTTTGCCGTTCTAGAGCAGTGATAAACAAATAGAAATACAGTACATTTAGGTTTCGAAAGTAAGCTCAATCAGCATCCAACTCCTTTTGCCAACGTTCCTGCAGCTGCACTCCACAGGTTTCCCTCATTGGCGATGGATCTCCCACGGAGGTGGTTGTCGAGGGAATGAAACAGGTGACAATCTGTTGGCGTAAGGTCCGGTGAATATGGTGCACGGCACAGTGTCTCTCAGCCAAGTTGCTGAAAGATCTCCCGGGTCCTCTTTGCCACATATGATTTGGCATTGTCGTTGAGGAACAGCACACTCTTGCGATTCACCAATACTGGCTCCTTCTGATGCAATGCACAGTGCACCCTTTGCAACTGCTGTGAGTAGAGGTCAGCGGTGATGGTCTGACCAGGTAGCATGTTTTGATTTTACGCCCTAAAATTCACAACGGGAGCGAATCTTAGTTTCCAATTGGTTGCTAACAGTAGACGGTGACATGTTCCGAGTAGTCTGTGAACCGGAACTGTCTTAGATTAAAATCATAGTCCCTGCTTCGTGGATAGCGCGAGTTTTGCGTTCGTGAAAAATTGGCTTCAGGAATTCCACATCAACTGAACTACTTAACAATTTAACATACAGTATTTAACACGGGCTTAACATTTATTTCGTAAGATGGAATAAAGCAATACTTTACAGTACATGACAATCTGCTTTAATTTAGGGTTTATTTATATACAGAGCAAAACTTCGTCCAGATAGTGCAAGTGGGAGTCATGCATTATTTCATGTTATAATGTTAAATATCATATATTCATAACAATTGTTCTTCCCCCACCGTTACCTCACAACTTAGCTGCTACGACTATAAGCGCATTTTATAAATGTTTCTCCACTATCGACGCTCAACCACTTATATATATATATAACGATACTGTGAAAATTGTTACTACACTTCTGTTTTCACTGTTTTTGTCTTGGGATTCTAGGAAACGGTTTATTTTACATCTCAAAGGCAGGTCGCACGGGTGCTGTTTGCGAAAAATATAGTAAGGCCGAGTGAGTAAGGGTGGGTTAGTGGTCAGGTTCGATTGTTCTTTTACCGTTTTCACTTATGTATACAATTGTAGGGCTAAGACCCAAAGGCGGGTACAACAGGAACTCTTTACGTAACACATAATATTGCAGAGTGGCAAAGGTTTAATTGTTTCACCATTCCATGAACTACAAAACGGCATGTAAAATACAATAATATAAATAGTAAATAACCTGTCAGTATATCATAAATCAATGAACTGATAACGTTTATATATGAGAGAATATGATGTATATACATAATATACTAATTTATGTACATATTTTTTTTTTCTTGTTTGTGTAGTGTTCCTATAATCCACTGAGGGACATTGAAATTTCATTATATGGAAGAAACGTTATTCGTAGTAATGATAATTCTGATATTATTATTTAAATAAAGGATTACAGTAGTTCCGTAGATGGTTCAACTAAAAGGTAAAATTTGCAGAAGAATTCATAAGGTTAAAGAAATGTGGAGTTCATCAATATTGAAAAATGAAAAGGGTGCCGATTCGAATTAATGTACTATAAAGCAGAAAGGGTGGCATAGAAGAAGGAACATTCGCGTAAAGTACTTCCTAAGGTAGGGTATTAGGAAATATCCGTTATGATGGTGGCAAGATGCAATGGATTTGACCTAATCTGACTTTAACTAACCCGTTTTCGCTGTTTTGACATTACTTTGCGTTTGTACATGAATCCTCTCCCGTCCTATATAAACTTCATCGAGATGTGAGAGCAACGAAAGTCTCTTAAAGACATGCGCGAGTATCCATAATGGCCGCTCGCATTGCATGGACGCATATATTGTGAAAAATTCGGAGGAATTAACATCAACGAAGTCTATGCAACGAATTTGCAACATAGTAATTGAACAGCCATCAGATGGAAAAAGTAGTAGGGAATTAGTATAACGAAAGTTCATCCTTTTGCGGATCTAGAGCCCAAAGAGAAATATAATTTATAAAACGCGAATAATGCATTACGGCCTGCAGCTTCTGCCAGACATTGAACCACTTATTAATTTGCAAATAATTATCACAGAAACTTCTATCAATCCGAAACGTGCTACAAAAAGCCATCTCCTTATCATTTTGTTAAATACGCACTCAAATTGATCGACACATAATAAACATGCAGGGGAATATTTATGACAGCACTTCGTATTATTAATGACACGTATTTTGTTGATGCTGCAATAAGTGAGGAAAAAGAGACATACCTGCTCACAGTGTCTACTGTACTTTTGGCCATGGGTATGTTTGTTCTATATCCACTCATAACATTCAACATGCAATCCGCATAAGAAGTACTGTTTGTTCTTTATTACTTCCATTCCAAAGCATCAACATTATTCACTCCTAACACTTGCATATAACTACTAGTAAACTAAGTTCTAATTTTTGAAGTTAACTAGTCATAATCATTTACAACATATTCCTAACCATAAGAACTCGCAATAAGGTTCCCGTAGGTTAGTGTAACGTCCCAGGCACACTGACGGAAGTCAGACCGTGTGTTCAGGAAACGACAACCAAGAAGTGGCACTAACCTCGTCACCACCCTGGTTGGATGACGTTCCCTGAATAGCCTCCAACCCACCATTTGCCTACGTTACAATATGTGATGCGGAAAATGAAAAGGGACCATTTGTCGGAAAACAACATTTTACAGGAGAGCCGAAAAATAAGGTCGTTATTTTTCGCGTTTTATCTTATGATTTTTTTAATAAAGAACATTCCAAAGAAATTTTAAGTAAAGGTTTCATTTCTTAAATATGAAGGATTTGTAAATAGGATGAGTTTTGTGTTTAGCAAAGTTTAATCTCGTTTCTTTCAAAACTCCTCTTTTCCGTAAATTACAATCAAATTTGCATAACTCAGTCAAATTTTAATATATTTTCATAATTTTAGCGGCAAATTGTTAGGAATTATATTACCAATACAAAGCAGTTAATAACTCGATTTTGATAAATTCCGACTAATAGTCCCTTTTCATTTTCCGAATCACATATAAAAACTTTCCGCCACAAACGAGGGCAAAAAAAGAAAAGAAAAATCGGACTTCACTAGAAATATGAATGCCCCTAAACTCAGACGAAAGACCGATAGAGCGAAGGCAGGTCACAACCAGGCACTATACCCCGCTTCGGTATTCGTAAAAACACATCACATCGACGAATAGCACGCATGAAAATAGGACCGAGAAAAAGTAAAGTAAGATTAACTAGAATGACAGTGTCGACTAAAAAAACCAGAAAGATGGAGGAGTGAGTGAGTGCGCGGAGGTAGCAAACTTAAACTGCACACGCAAAGACTCCGAGATCAAAAGATTAATCACATCGGCAAAAGCATTTCGGGAAAACATGTAGATACACATAAAACATGACTCAAGAGGGGAAAAAACTTCTAAAGAAAACAGCTCACATCACATTCTGCTGTCTCCAAGGCCGAGCCCTATGCTCTTAAACGATGGAGAAAGAAAGAAAAGGGACCAAGTAAAGCTTACGCAAGAATAAAACAAATACCTCATCGCAGCGCAGAAAGAATAAATAAATAAATAATACACGGTACCTCAGTGATCAACACCAATCAGAACTACCTTTGTTTCAGTAGCCAGCAACAGCTCATTTAGCCTCATTCTTAACCATCCTCTTCTCCTTCGCTTAGCTCACTTGTCCCCTATTCACATCTGTCTATAAACAAAAAGAACGGTAACTAAATGACCAGGTAGGGCCCGGGCCTCCTACTCTGGCAACGCGTGTAGGAAAAACTATCAACGACTTTACGCTAAAAATCTCATTTTGAGGCGATTTCTACACCCCCTAGAACAAAAACTGCAATTCTACACCAGAAGCCTACAACCATACCTCGTTCATTCAGCAACCAAATCCTGACATTCTCAACCCACTGGATTTAAGCAGCTATGAAGGTACACGGGCACTTTCGATGAGATTTCGAAGTTCAAACAATATCTCATTTAAGTGAAAATAATCCGAATTTTAAGGTAAAATGAGTTTATAAGCTTTAAACGTTGAACAGTGCGGAACTAATTTTCTCACATAAACGGATCAAAATTAAAACAAAAACAGTCTATCTGACATACCGCAGATCGGTTAGATGATATAGTTTTGGATGTTGTACAGTAATAAATGAAAAAAGTACACCTGATTTTTCTGCTCTGTAAACATCGACGAGCTTTAATATATACAGGGCCTGTACAGTGAACACAACCGGTATTAACACATATTGATTTCTATTCACAAAAGCTGAAAATTAGGTAATAAACTAAGTAGTTTTTAAAAGTCCGAAATATTACTGAAATAAAATTTGTTGAAAAATTGAATAAATTTCTAATTACAGAAAGCCGAAATTACATCGATGTGCTCGTAGGCACCCAACCAAAACGTTCATAAGCTGTATGCAAATATTCGTCGAAACTAAAATTTACCTTGCACTACTGCAGTCAACAAGAATTTTACATATACGAGAACACATAAGCAGTAGGCATCACTGTCACAAAACCAAATTAAGATTGTGTTTAAACAATTTCCACTATAAGATTAGGTCGCGTTGGGCTTGGAATCGACAGAGTCATGTGCATGACAGGTTACAAGAAAATGAGAAGGGGGCGGGGAGTGGCAAGAACTAAGTTCCCCACCGCAGGCTTAACTAAAATATACATCAAATTTATTTTGCAGATAGCTGCAGCCCAAAAGAACCAAATTCCAACAAAACCAGTCATTTTCTAATTCGGCATCAAAATTAAGTTACTTAGTTTCGTTCAAATATATCTCACCATCTTATACCAACGTTATTTCAACATAGCTATGGAGTAGAAACTTATCGGGGGAGTGTGTAAACTACATGTTGACTCACCAAAGAGACGATGCCCACTTGCCACTTTAGAATATCATATTAATGTCACAAATTATTTGCCAAAAGAATATCATAACGTTCAATAAATTTTGTAATTTTCAAACCAAGTTTTTTAACTACGTAAATTTACCATTGAGATTTTGAGGAAAATTTTATGAATAGATGAATAATTTGTCCTAAACTAATTACTTCACTGTCACTGAAAATACTACAAATTCAACTTCGCTGGCAGTTAAGACATCCCACGAGAATTTTGACGTAGTACACCAAAACGGGATCAGACATCACATACTTGCTCTTCAAAGCTGAACACAAATAAATTCCTGCTACTCCCTCATTATTGGATCATATGTGCTGTTTAACGAATAATGTGGGCTGTCGGACAATTCAATTAAAAAAATATATTCAGCCCTCTTCATTCCCACATCTTACCGCTGTTTGTTTGTTTGTTTATTTCTTCTTCGTTGGCTACTCTACATGAGCCTGCCTTAACGAGGACAATTGAAGCCAAAGTTACAGATTCTACTTTAAACTATTAGTCAAAGCCATTACATTTTCTTCTTAAGCATGCAAGATGAATTTTATCCGTGACTTTAGATACCACTTTTATCCTGAGAATGTCTTAGAGAAACGTTGAGGTGAGATTCTTCCAAGTTCCAATAGATATAGGAGACGGAGAGAAACGAGTTTGTATATATATTATCAACTATCGTTTTTAGTCCTGATTACCTCATGTCTATCTTCAAATAACATACAATTGCATATATCTTGCAATGAAGTTTCACCAATGTTAAATTTACAATGCGAACAGCACACTTATAGCTTTATAGATTTAGTTCTATTTTATTCAGATTTTTTTTTTTTTTTTTTCAGGAGAAGCATGTTAGATAATTTTACCAATCTGTTGAAAAAAGGAATGAATAAGATAAACAGTGTCTTTACTAGGATCAAATAGGAGACTTTCGAGAGATATCGGTTTCCTGATTTTAGTTCGGTACAGAGCCTTTAGCAGAGAATTTCGATTAGCTTTATATTTACTGCAGTGAGCAAGGACATGAATAAAATCCTGTTCAGCTGACATGCATTCGCATATTGGAGAGTCACTACAGCCAATCCTATGCATATGAGCTTTAAGACGCGTATGATTAGTACGCCCACGTAGAATAGTTATTAATATTTTACGAGGTATTTGGAATTTAGAAAACCATGGATTGCTATCCTGTTCATTAAAATAATTATTAAAAATAGAACCCGAGAGGGAAAGCTCGTTTAATAATGCAGATCTGTCTTTCTGCTTAATGACGTTTAAAACAAGAGGGATAGTGTCTTTCCAGTATCTCCGTGTTTTAGTAATAAAAGGTAAAGATATACTAGAACGAGCTAAGCTATCAACGATAGCCGGAGAATAAAGCGGATTACCATAGCATATGACCTTTCCATGAGCTACTACGTAGGTAAAATGAATTGTTTTACCCAATTTAAGGTTAAGATAGTACATTTCTAGAATATCAAAGATAATAGGATGGGATTTAAACAGATCGCAGTAGTTCCTTTGTATTGAAAATAGAGCACTTTGAGAATCAGTGAGGATTAATATTTTCTTATTGGGAAGAAGCAAAGAATACCCTAACGCCTTGTAAATACCAAAGCATTCCAGATAATAAATGTTGAATGAAGATTCCAAACGATACTTAAGAGAATAATTTTTCTGAGGATCATAGACAGCACACCCAGCCCCATCCTTGTTCTTACTACCGTCAGTAAAAAGAAAAGAAAATTCTTCCCATCTCGATTTGTATTCATTTATTGTTGGGTAACAGGAAAAATGAATATCCTGTAAAGTTTCTAGCGAGCAAGTAATTTTGTAAATAAGCTCTTTCCTCGGTCTGTACGTACTACGAATCTGATTCCCATATTGCCTATTTATTTCTATCCAAATATTCTCAGTTGCACGAGAATTATAGCTTTCTTTCAGAGCCTCTTCAAATAAATTTACAAAAGGATGTAAAGGTGAATTTAATGTCTTAATGAGAAATTTAGACGCTCCTTTGAGTCTACGATAGCGAAAAGTAGAGATATGAGACTCTAAATAGGTCGGGATATTGGGATTATTCTTCATAACTCCAAGCGCTACTCTGAATTCCTTTCGACAGATTACTTCTATTCTTTCACAAACTCTTTTCGTAAGAAAAGGTAATGCCGAAAGACCATACTCTATATTGGGAATGAAATATTTTTTTAAAAAATAACAATAGAATAGATTGTGATCCACCAAAAGTAGTAGTCGCTAAAGACTTTAAAATATTCAAGATCTTCAAGCCTTTAGAAAGAACTAAGTTGCCGTGAATACTCATGTTAAGTTTGGCATCAAAGGTAACCCCGAGGTTTTTAACTCTATCTGTAATAGGAATATTTGTTATTCTAATTGTATTTGGTCTTTTAAATCTACTATAGGGAGGGAGGAAAGTAAGATTTGATTTTTCATCCGAAATACCCAAGTTACGCTCTTTCAACCAAGTGTCTACTGAATTTATAAGAATTTCCAGTTCCATAAACCAGTCTTTAGATTTACCATCTGGCACCATTATACACAAATCGTCCGCATACAGAATGAATCTGAAAGGGGGGGGGGGTAATCTTATTAATCTTGAAAGTTAGATATTGAAAAGCAGAGGACTAACGCCGATCCCTGTTGGATTCCTACTTTAATCTGTATTTTTCTACTTATACCACCGTCCATATAAAATAGCCGGTACGAGAATGAAGTAAATTCCAAAGAAGCCGAAGGTAAAAATGAGGAAATTTCAGGTATGATAAGAAATTAATTAAAATAGGAATACTAATTGAATCATATGCATGTTTAACATCTGTAAAAGCAGCATGAACAGGATACCCCTTTACGAAGTTGTTAGCTACAAACAATCCTAGGGTAGCTATGGCATCATTGGTACCTTTGTTTTTACGAAAAGCGAATTGTGAGGGCAGAAACTTATTTTCTGCTTCGAGAAACCACTCCATTCTATTAAGAATACATCTCTCAAAAACTTTTAAAACGTTAGACATTAAACCCAGCGGACGATAATTAATGTCTTTAGAAGCATCTTACCGCAGTAGCAATGGCTTTCGATATATCACTCCCCTCTAGCGGACAAAATTTCAACCAATAAAAACGGGGGGAGGAAGAATCTACAACTTAACGATGTGAAAAATATATAGATAACCGTTGTACTTAAACTGAATATAAATTAGCAGGCGACAGCATAGAAAAGAACGGAAATAAAAACTTTCACAAAACAAGAAAAGAAAAGAAAAAGGACAGATAAAGGAGAAAACTATTTACAAAACTTTCGCGCTCTAAGACTAAAATAACACAATAGATGAATGGATGATCAATCTTCTATTTGGGCCTATCTCTTGCGTCGGGACATATGCATTAGAGAAGGCAAAAAATATAACCTAAGAAATAAAGTGTTCATGCGCGAGTGCAGAGAACAAATGATGATCAGAAAAGAGAATCAAAGATAGCAAAACACAGACAATAAGAAGACAGTGAACTTAAACATAAAGGAGTGGAGTGATTGAAAGACTGACTAGCTGGTGCATCCAGCGTTTCATTAGGAAAGATTAGTATTAATATCATCAATAGCTCAAGTATACTAAATCCACTAAAAATTGTCACATTCAATCAAATATACGACAACACACATCCTGATTTGTACTACGTGTTAGCATATCCCAATAAAGACAATAATGCATCAACTAAACCATCTTACACAGCAGTTACAATTTCCTACCATAATAAACCTTCTATAGATGTGCACATATGGTAATAATAGACTAAACACAGCTTCCATTAACTCTATGTCGTATTACAACCAAAACTTTTGCAACCCACAACCACTAAATCGTAGAAAAAACGTATAATATTTAACTATGTATTCAATATATGCTTTTGTAAGAATGTTTTCGAAGTAATACGCCTTTGACGGCTAACAAAAATGTAACCTAGATACAAACAATATTCACAAACAAAGCTATATTCCAAAGACTAATAATAATGTATTTTAAATTACTTCCCAACAATAACTTCACTTTGCTTGTACCTATAGCAATACATACATACATCAAATACTCGTGCAACATAAAAATTTCTTAACATACACAGTGTATATGCCAGTCTTTTTATTTCCGCTTATTTCTTTAAGCCTATTACATATTCCAAAGGTAATATCAGTCTTCTGTCCAACCACAAGTACCGTAGTTAATTACGAATATTCAATATTGTATGATCTGAACATAATCTTGACCAGTGGTTCTCAAGCTTTTTTATTCGCAGCTCTGTAATGCGTTCCCGTGACACACTAACATAGAGGAAGCCCGGGCAAAGCGAATAAGATAAAGAAATGGCTTTAATTTCTAAAAAAAGGTATTTAAGCTTTCAAATTGATATTTGTATGAATCACTCCATTAGACGTTATCATTACAAAAACATAAAACATCAAAATAATTCAGCTTCTTAATACCGGTACACTACATAAAGTCAATTTTAAATTAGTGACATTTTATTTACTTTTCCAGGCCATCCGGACAAAGCGAATAATGCTGCCTGATTACAGAATACGCGTCCAATACCTAATGTTTCAATACAATATCCAATTTACAAATTGCAACATTAACACAGTTAATCGGCTTTTTATTATAAAATTTTGTCCATATTGTGCGAGTTATTGGATTATTGTCTCTACAATAGTTATCTCATTTTAAATATGACACCTACAACATCATAATTTAGTTCACTTTCATTATTCAAGACACATATCACTAAAGTAGAACCCTACACCAAGGCAAGATGTTCATTCGTCGTGTGCCCATGCTTTGCAATCCTCACATTAAATCCCATCTTCAGGCGGAGGTTCTTTCAATATCAGCCAGCACATACGAAGCAGTAATACTCATATTTTTAAAAAAGCATTTATTTTTGGTCTCTTATATTTGTTTTGGAGATATTTTCCTGAGCTTCTGATTGTTGACATAGTTTGCATTTTCGAATGGATGGCTTCGGTGCTGTAAGAGGCCTAATGTCAAAGGAGTAAGTGATATGTTTAGTAAGTACATTGGGAATGCAATGAAAACTTGAAGCAAATCCTCGGAGTGTCAAATATTATCAGATGTTCTTGACGAAAATTAAGTAGAAAATTAAACAGGAAATAAAAATTTGTTTATTCTGACGCTTTAAATTGTAGATTATTTTCTCAAAATAATAACATGTGGGTCGAATTTTATCGAAAGTAAATGCAGGTAAATACGACAGTGTAGTTAAATATGCCTATTGCTGATTGTTCAGCTATTTTCTGTGGTAGACGCTAGTACGGTAAGAATTACTTTTAAAGCTTTCTGTTTAAGAGTTCGATATTGTTAAATTCTTGGACACCAGAGTGCTAAAGCCCTTAACTTGGTTCTTTTATCTGCATTTACCTTACAATTCATTTCCTCTTGAATTCTGGCTATTTTATTTCCTTTTTCGCATTATCTAATTTTCTCAAAATCAGTCCAACAAGAACTGTTGAAATGGTCGGGCAAAGTGAATATATATCCGCTTTACCGTATCCACTTAGCCAGGCTACAGTCATTTTTCTTCAGATAGTGACGCAATGCTTATTAGAAATGCAATAATTTCTGTGCTTACTGTGATTAATATGTTATACTTCATTGTAAGTCAGTACACAAAGAGAAAAATTATTACCGTATAAATGAATGGTACGTACTTTATTATTTTTTTTCTTTGGTAACGCGACCTTTCCACTTGGTACAACACCACAAAATATAATCACAACTACAAAAACGACTGCACTAAACAACGAAAGGTACCCTTTTACTTCACATACCTATAGCGTTTGGCGCCCTAGTCAGTGCCGACTCGATGGGCGTTCGAACTGAGCTCTACAAATTTTGTGGGCGCCAACCATTTCGGGTGCGAGTCACGAGTGTATCGTATGAGTTTGGAAAATTAAATTACTATTTATGAGGGCGCATCGAAAATCTGGAACAGAGCACCGAGTAATTCTGACTCTGACCCTAGTGTAAGTGGATCAAGAGATATTTACATTTTTCGCTTTGCCCGGGCTTCCTATACGAGCTGGCAACAATGCGGAAAACTTGGTCACTAATATATTTTATTGTAAGACGTAAAGAATCCAATAATGTCCCTGTAAAATAAATATGTTTAAAATAAAAAATGTTCTTCTTGATTTTGGAACATAAATATTGAGTAAAATTATTTAAATTACCTTTACCACCAAAATAAAAAAATCTCAGAAGCTTCGCGTCACTCCTAGCAAATCGCGTGGCACACTGGACTAACGAAAACAAAATGAAACCTAACCATTTGGTTAGTTCACTCTGGTTATTGTAAACCCACAAAGAACAGAAGATAATGATTCCGTGCTAATCTCATTCCAAAAGAAACATTGTACATAAGGTAAATTACCAAACCAAAACGGAAACTAACCTATTCATTTTAAGCTTTGGGTTTGGATTTACTTTGTCATAATCAGAATGAAATTACATCTGTTTAGGTTTGGTCTTTTCTATCAAAATCACCATCTAAATGCAAGTATAACTAAACTATTACAACTTCCTGCCATTTTGTGTCCACGAATTAATTTCTCTTTTTTTTCCCGACTACATACCTTCAAAAACTAGGAAGCATTTCAGATTACCCTAATTAAAGAAGGCCGCAGACTTTGTAATGATCTCCAAAGGCTGTGAATTACATGCGAATCTCTTTGTAAGGGATTATAATTCCTTTTTTTTTTCTTTTTCTTTGTTAAAGAAAAAACAAACACATAAATTCTTTTCTTGGCCATAATTCATACTAAAAGCCGAATATTTCATACCGTTTTACATGTAAATGAGCTGTTCTTCCATTTCCTAGTTAGCTGAAACATTTAACAATAGAACATGACTGCGTTGATTTATTGTTGGTTATTTCTTCTTCGTTGCAAGGTCTCTTACAAGAGGAGTTTAAAAGTGAAGAAAAAGCCTTGTTCAGGAAGGAAATACTTCTTTCTAGCTTCATGCTTTTTTGATGTAAAAAATATTATTTTTTCATAAGGAGAAAGACTTCCTACTTTCCCGTCTGGTGGTTGAAGCGTATTTTCGCATGTGTGCATAACTGCCTACATCCTTTACCAAGTGACATTATGTTGTCAGTTACCTGCTATTATATATATCAGCTTTATTTTATTCTTACAATAACGATAAACTTGCTGAGGAAATAGCAGAACTGAAATGCGATATAAGCTATGTCCCCCAGATTTTATATTTGAGAAATGAGCAAAATGTCTCACACAATATATTTACAGTTTACTTCACAACGATATTTTATTACCCAATTTCATATGCACTAATATGATTGGGGAGTAACTACTGCCATTCAATACTCTTCCATCGTCAAATTATTTGACTTTAAAAAATGGATATAACTTGATTTGCACAGAACGCTGCTGCGCCTGGCTTGTTTTTCACTTAATCGTGATGATATTATATATTAATTTGAACAAGTTTATGTCAAATAATGAAAAACACAGTTATCACTACGAAACATACACCTGATTCCTTTAATATATTTTACAGCATGACATGAAACTATAAGAGATTGTCGCAAGAATATAGTGACAAAACACTTTTGGATACCGGTGCATTTTGTGTTGAATCATTATCGGTCTCAAACCAATCTGCTAATTTTGAGAAATTGCTCACACACTCTTTGCAGGGGTGTTTAAGATCAACACAATTACAGTCCTAGTGAATCATGGTTTTCACTTGTTTGTGATTATTGTAGTTCCCTGTTGGATCTTCTTTGACATTCAGTTGACTTCTTTCTTTAAAAAATATATTATGAATATCGTTTTTTGCTACAAGAACAGAAACAAATGACCGCATCCTTTTTTTCAGCAAGTGAAATAGAAGAATCACTCTCGCTAAAGTGAAACAGTTCCAATGACATTTTTTATTAACATATGTACGTTACGATACGTACTCGATGGGGTAACACGGTTTTATTAAACGTCTATGCTCCGACCGAGGTGGCTACTGATAACGACAAAGATATATTCTACGATGAGCTAGAAAGGTTGTTTGACCGATTACCGAAGTATAATTCGAAATTTGTGTTGGGTGATTTCAATGCAAAGGTAGGGAGGGAAGAAAAATATAGACCTACTATAGGCAAATACAGTCTTCACGAAAAGACCAACAACAATGGAGAAAGACTGATAACTTTCGCGATTTCGAAAAACTTACTGGTAAAGAGCACGTACTTTGAACACAAAGACATACACAAATACACATGGGTATCTCCGGACGGCAAAACTCTCAACCAGATCGATCACGTATTAGTAGACAGACGAAGACACACCAACATAATGGACGTTAGGTCGTACAGAGGAGCGGAAGGTGATACCGACCATCAATTAGTGATCACAAAAGTAAGGGAAAAGTTATGCGTCGCGAACAGAGAAAGCAAGGGATCAAAACAACTGAAATTCGAAGTGAAACGATTAAATAATCCGAGCATAAGAGCAGATTACCAACTCGAACTCTCAAATAGGTTCGAAATCCTAGCCGACTCGAGTAATAATAATGATGATATTAATAATGAAATTGATTTAAGTAAGATGTGGGAGGCAATTCGTGAAACAATTAGGAGCGCAGCGAAAGAACGCGTAGGTGAGAAGAAACAACAGAAAAACAAACCTTGGTTTGATGAAGAATGCATTAAACTTCATGAGGAACGAAAACAAGCAAGGCAACGGTGGCTAAGTAATAAAAGCGAAGCAAATACCAACCACTACAGTAACGCGAAACGAAACGCCACACTAGGGTTCAGAAACAAAAAGCGAGAGTATCTGACGCAGAAGATTCAGGAGATTGAGGAAAACGGGAAGACAAATAACATACGAGATCTAGGAATGATTAGAAATGAACGTGGAGATCTTCAGGTGGATCCGACTAAAATTGTCGATGTGTGGAAAAGTTATTTCGACAAACTTCTTAATGTACACAGCGGGGAACAAACACAGGAATTTGAAATCCATACCGCAGAACCATGGATTCCCGAACCTAGCGAGATCGAGATCGAAATGTCGGTTAAGAAATTGAAAAATTTCAAATCACCAGGAATAGACAATATTCCAGCCGAATTAATTAAAACAGGAGGAACGGCACTAATCAATTCGATAAGTCGGAATGCAATAATTACCGCGGAATCTCGTTACTTCCAACCTGTTACAAGGTATTAAGTAATATTCTGTTAGCATGCCTAAGTGTATACGTAGATGAAATAGTTGGAGATCACCAATGTGGAATTAGAAGAAATAGATCCACGTTGGACCAGATTTTTGCTTTGAGACAAATTTTGGAGAAGAAATGGGAATACAATGGGACGGTTCATCAGCTATTCATTGATTTTAAGAAAGCATATGATTCTATCAAAAGGGAAAAGTTATACAGTATCCTGATACCATTTGGAATTCCGAAAAAATTGGTCCAACTAGTGAAGATGTGTCCAGCGACCCCATAAGCAGAGTACGGATAGGTAATATATGAGATAGTTTCAAGATTCGCAACGGATTGAAACAAGGCGATACCTTGTCACCACTACTGTTTAACTTCGCGTTAGAATATGCGATTTTAAAAATTAAAGGGGACAAAAAGGGACTATCATTGAATGGTTTGAATCAACTGTTTGTATACGCGGATGATGTAGATTTAATAGGGGACGATATAGATGCACTACAAAGCAACACCGATGTCTTAGTAGAAGCGTGCGATGAAATAGGTCTACAGGTAAATATAGATAAAACAAAATACATGATAACAAGCCGAAACACAGGGAATGAAGGAATTAAAATCATAAGAAGGGATGAGGTCATAGAGAAAGTAAACAAATTTAAATACTTGGGAGCATACGTAACAAGCAAAAATGAGGTCACGGAAGAAATAAAAAGTCGCTTAGTATCGGGGAACGCATGTTTCTACTCAGTCCGAAAACTTCTAACATCGCGATTAATATCAAGGAAATTGAAATTAAAAA